>PVLA01002225.1:0-284083 GCA_004027455.1 Hydrochoerus hydrochaeris | reverse complement strand
ATATATATATATATATATATATATATATATATATATATTATTTATTGGTACTGAGAATTTAACTCATGACCTCATGCTTGCCAGGCAGACCTTTGTGCCACTGTGCTAAATTTCTGGCCCTGTAGTACATTTTTGTTCATCTAAGAAATGCACAATCCCTCACTGGCTTTAGTTTACTTTGGCTTCTAGAAAGTCCAGAATTAAACCTAATATCATCATCCATTCTTGGTATTAGCTTAGGTACAGTCAACTTTCACATTTTAGAACATTTCCTTTTTCCATTTTTAACTCTCTTGTTGTACACAAGTATTTATTACCAACTACTTCCAGCATTTGGGAAATTAGCTGAGGTATATTTAAAAATACACTAGTACGCTTTTTGTAGTACCAGATAAATTTTCACTTTAGCAAATGATGTTAATGTACAGTAGGCAGGCTAAAGAACCAAATGTTGGGATACTTTCACTTTAATAATCTTTGTAGTATTAGCCTTTGAAATGAAATAGTTCAAATGGTAGAGGCAAGTTCCCCAAAGAGCTACTGGGCTCAAATGCCTGTGGTTCAGTGCATCTTTTTCTCACATTTATGATCAGTCATCTAGAAGAGCCATGGTGACTCATTCAGAAAAAACAGTCATAGATTCCGCATCTCCATTTGCATCTGCTCTCCAGTTCACCTCTTTCAGCTTTCAAACTTGGAAGGGATTCTTCATGAAGGAATAAATCATTAATTTGGCTACTGGCCAATATGAGATCATTACTTCACTTGTGAAAAACATCCTTAAATAATGCTACCTTTTTCCACTTTGACGCTTGCCATTATTTACAATATGTTTCTGAATTATTTCCAATTTTTACCTTTGCTGCAAAGTATTTTTCTTTATTTCCCTTTTCTTTGCGAAAGAATTTAATCATATTTGTCCATATAACATTTACATTAGGCTTTATCTTGCATTTGTCTTGCCCCTTTTAGACTAAAAGTGAAAACAGTCAAATGGGTTTGGGTCTACATACCCTCTTAGCAATTTAATTATTTAACCATACTTCACTTGCTCAAGGTTGATTTACCTGGCTAAATCTTCCAACTAGAGCACGGTAAGCAAAGATTGTCTCCAGTGGCTAAAGTCATTCTACTGCTTGTATTATCACACAGGCTTTTGGAGAACCTGTCTATTGTTACTTTGCCCATGCGACTCATGATTGCTATCTGATTTCTGAACCTCTAAACACATTCTACTAGCACAGTAGGAGGTTGTGAGCTCTTCAGGAAGTTTCCCAAAGAAGTCTAGGAAGTGGAATTTTGATAGCTTTATGATGACAGAACCACAAAACAAAACAAAATAAAATAAAACATACACAGAGAAACCAGACACTAAAAATTTAAAGAGCAAATCTCAGGCACATGAGCGCAATCTCAAATTACTCAATTATTAATCATCTCTAAGGACAGCATTTCACTGTTTATATAAGATACAGCATTTACTCTTCATTATTATAGCCTTGATTTGTTGGGAAATGTTATATTGCGTTCAAGTAGTCGATTTAAAAAGACAGGGTAAGATGTGGGGAACGAGCACACAGGCCCTGAAACGGTGCACGCAACTCAAGACTCTGTGCTGCCGGCAGCTTGGAAGTGTTGAGGGACTTAATAAGCACCGGTGTGTTGGCCGGTTCTGGATCTTGAAAAAGTTATGCCTTTGCCAATTAGGGAATGGACCCTTTGGGACCATTCCTTTAGCAATGATCCCTCTGACGAGCCACCTTGAATGGGCTGCTTCTCCTAACTCATGGAACCTTGTATTAAGCCTGCTGAATGTGGGCTGCCTTCTTTCTTTCTCTGCTTGCAGTGTTCCACTAGAGGATCTGAGAGCAAGAAACAGCAGAGCGATCATACATATGAAATAATGATCCTATACTTTCCTGTTCTTGACCGCAACTGGACTGCTCAAGAGGAAATGGCCCTGTTAGGAGCTGTGATGGACTGTGGCTTTGGAAATTGGAAGGATGTGGCCCATCAGATGTGCAGCAAGACCCGGGAGGAGTGTGAAAGACACTACATGAAGCATTTCATCAATAACACTCTGTTTGCCTCTGCCCTGCTAAACATGAAATAAGCAAAGAAAGCAGATGGCTGACACAGCCACTCCATTTCACTCCACAGATGACCCTCCCTGACCTACCTTTGACTCCCTGCTTTCTCAAGACGTGGTGGGATACATGCCAGCTCCAGTGGATTTCACTGAAGAATTTGACAATTATACAGAATGGAACTTGAGAGACTTTGGTTTTGTGGAACATGACTTGGAAATTTTACATGCTCTGAAGATGGCCATGGTAGATATCTACCATTCCAGGCTGAAGGAGAGACAAAGATGAAAAAAAAAAAACTATAAGAGATCACGGATTAATCAACTTTAGAAAATTTCAATTGATGGAAAGGCAATATCCAAGGAAGTCAAAGATTTCTATGAAACAAAGTAATTTGCAAGGATTTGGGGCTAGTGGAACATGATAAATTATTGAAAGCCATGTACTGGAATTCAAACTTCAAAGAGAAATCAAGAGACTTCAGGAAGATTGGAGAGCAGGCACTGTCAATTTTTGTAGTGACAGGACATACGATCACCTAAAGAAGACATGTGAGGAGGAGCGTCTTAAACACACCATGCTCTCTGAGGTTCTCCAATATATCCAGGACAGCAGCGCATGCCAGCAGGGGCTCTACCGGCAAGCTGACGCTGCCTCTGGACTGAGTCCTTCCATTCCAATGGCCTCAAATTCAGGTAGACGGACTGCACCACCCCTGAACCTTACTGGCTTCCCTGGCATGGAGAAGCTGAATGAAAAAGAAAAGGCGCTCTGTCAGATGGTGCGGTTGTTGCCTGGAGCCTGTTTAGAACACGAATTTGCTCTCCTGAACAGATGTAACAAGCAAGGAGGCTTGTGACTGACACAGGCAAGAGCGTGCATCAAGATAGACATGAACGAAACCCAGAAAATCTGTGATGTCCTCATCCGAGAAGGGTGCCGTCACTAAAGCTTGAGGTCATTAGGCCCCTGGATCCCAAGTCTTAACCTTGGAATGTGGGGAGTCAGAGCACAGTATACACATTGTGGAGTCTTCTTATTGAGCTGAATTCTCATTGTACAGGAAGGAGACAAAGGAAGCCTTATGTTGTATTACTCTTCTCTGCTTTAAAGCACTCCTGTCGTTAGTATTGTGCTGTGGAAACGTGTGCTAGATAGACTCTTATTAAATGTGCCTGGGCGTGCATCCCTAACACTTTTTGTAACTGAAACAAGAACCGTAGTACCTGGCATCAGTGTTGGTAGCAATAGAACCAAACCAACCACAGTGCTTGGTCTCAGGAGTCCAGCTTGTCTGCTGCTTGCGAACTAAGTTTGCTCGTTATCTGTGTTGCCTTTCAAACGTCACAGATTTAAAAAAAAGAGAAAGGTTTTAGAGCATCAGGAAACTTTCTCTTTAAATTTTTTCTTAAAGCTGACAATTTATGAGCAAAACAGAGGAAAATCTCCACATGATGGTCTTGTCCCAAACTTCATCATTACTATCTGGCTTTATGCTTTGCAGTCTGCTTCTCTGATCTGTAGTAGACTATTGAGGTGGTAGCACTAGATATAAAACGTCTCCGTTATTTTTAGAATTGATGGGTTAAAAGGTTTTTCCATTAAAAAAAATATGGTAAGCTATATACCATTTTTTTTAGGTTCTGTGCTTTAAAGAGTTGTTCAATTGATGTGAGAGTTAATTGTGCTACATAACTCGTTCACCATCTTTTGCACACATTTTTTACGAAGCACATACCATGTACCATGCATTAGGTGCTAGCTCCCTAGTGGTGAACAGAACAAACACCACTGCTGCCCTGATGGAGCTGAAATTGAAATAGGCATACTGAACAAACTGGAAAAAAAAAAGAGAAACACATGCATTCAAGAGCCATTTCTGGCCCTAAAGGATCATCAGTCAGCTGTCAAATCTGAGGATTATTTGAAGTACTTTCAGGATCATTCTTCAGAAGCCCCATTGAAAAGCTCTGATTAACATTCTTGTTTTTGTTTTGATGATTGTCTAGTAATTAACTTTGAGGTTTTGGTCTTCTTTCTGTGCAGAGTACGCATCCTTTGCAGGAATGTAGCTCTGAGAGTTGCCATCAGTATGTCTGAAATGGGACCAAGAAATGGAATGGAAAAGAAAAAGATGATGAGACTCATGTATGTTAATCATCACATTTTACGGATTCCATTTCCCAAGAAAAAAGTACTGGAAATATTCCAGGAGTCTGTTACAGTGATATTCCAAAACCTCATTTTAAGATAAAAGGCTTGGGAAGCTCAAGGTGTTTTACTGAGTTGAATCTCCTGCCTCTTTTTGTTTGACATTGTGGTATCCTTTGAAATTTTATTGATTGCTGTTGCATATCTCTTAACATATCTGTCAAGCTATGTTTCTACAAGAAATGGAGTGTAGTCCATGAAGTTCAGTCTCGGAAGAAACAGTGCTTCTTTGCTTTTTATGAAATAGAGGGACTGATGTGCTGGCTAATTTATTCCATTCCTGATGCTTTGAAATGGGAATTGAAATGAATGAAACTGATTGTATTTGTAGTCCTATTCAGCAGATATAAAACACTGCTGGAAACCACTGAGTGTGGAATGGCTTTAATTTACTCTGTGGCTCTCGGCCCATGATATGCCTGTGTTTTGTTTGCTTTCAAAAAGGAGAAAGAAATGAAAAGAGCAAAAGCTTTTGAAATGACTGTAGTTCAAAGGAAACAATACTTGAGGCTCAAGTGTTTTTATTTCATTGAACAATGGGATATTATTCAGGAAAAGCAGAAGAGGAGAGAATGCTAGACTGACATCCTCCTTAGCAAGAATTCAAATGGCTTGCTCTTTTAGCAGGTGGGTCTGTAGACACCATGGAATGAACACAGCTAGGACTTGGTATGATGAGCAGGAGGCCATAAAAATACAGCTTCCCTTTCTACAATAATAATTTTACCTCTAGATTTTTTTCTCCTTACTTAGTCAGTGTTTGATATTGAGTAAAGCAAAGGATGATTAAGTTACTCATTCTCTTATATTTTGACTTCAGGGACCCAGAGGTGTTACTATACAAATACAGGTGGAGAAAATCCTTCCATATACCCTTTCTTTGTTCAGGATTTTTACATTTTGCTTTAATTGCACAGCCCAGCACAGCTAACTGTAACCCTTACCTTCGTCCAAATACTTGAGTTGGGCATTCTGTATGATTTATAGCAACATTTAGTCGTCAGACCTTTATTTTAATGTCTTGTAAATAAGGAGAAGAAAACAGTTTCTGCTCTCATCTACTGGAGAGGATGGAATGGTTATTCATGTCTCATTATCATATCCTTAATCTCTTACTTTTTAAAAAGGTAGTATTGAAACCATCTGGGTTGCTTTGAAGTTAGTTTATTTTACACCATGAAAAAACTAAGCTTTTTCATGATGCCATGTAATATTTGATTAACTTTGGCACAAGTACACCTGTGTTTATAAATCTGACAATTTCATCTGCAGACTAAGGAAGTTGGAATCAGAAATTTGTGCCAAATTAAGTCCTTTGGTAGGCTCCAGGATTTTTTTTTCTGATATTTTAGATTAAACAGTTCCTCATGTGGATAAATGTCTTTGGATTTAGGTCCTACGTTATGTGAAAAAACAGTAAGTACAATGATTAAGAACATAGAACTCAAGAAAGAATCAGGTTCAAACCCTAGGCCCACAAATTATTGTGTCACCCTGGGGAAGTTACTTTGCCTCTCTGGATCCTGTTATTCTCAGCTGTAAAATGATGATCGTGATGGCCAAAATGGCCTGTGATTCCTGACTCATGATGTTCACACTGGTGTGCATTCACCTCCCATGTGGAATAGGGCTGAGTCGTGAGGACCAATCAGGTGCCTTGGAAATGGTAGTATGTGAGTGCAGAAGACTAAACACCAGACTTTGTAGCTCTGATCTGCCCTTTCTCTTAGATTTCTCAGTCTAGGAAAAGCCAGTAGCTATGTACATTGTAAGGAGAGTAAAGCAGCTGGAGGAAAATCTCACATGGCTGGTGTATCAGTCAGTGCTTACTAGAGAAACAGATATAATACAAGATATAAAACATATAAGAATATATCGCAAGATTGGCTTACAAAAGCCACGCACAGAGCTGGATGTGGAAGAGTGCGGAAGGTCTTTCTGTGCACTGTAGATCACAAGGATGCAAAGATCTGGAGCTCACAGCAGCATCCCGCGAGAGCCCATATTATGAGACTGATGGGTCCGTGTGGGGAGGCTGAAGAGTCTGTGCCTGAAGCCAAGAGATGACATTCAAGGAGCTCCTCTAAAGAAACAGGGGCAGATATGTCCTTTTTCATTTCCCCTTTATACCATCCAGGCAACACGCCACCCTACTGTGGGTCTTCCACACCAGAATATGTGGAATTGCCGAGCCGGTTTAGTTGGGCTTCTCTTCCTCAAGTTGACACAATCAATCAATCATCACAGATGGAATTAAGGTTTCCTGCCAATAATGACTAGTACCATGTGAGTGGCCCATCTTGGAAATACCAACTTTAGCCCCATTGGAGTTTTGAGATGGCTACAACCCTAGCGGATATCTTGTCTACTATCTCATGAGATACCAAAAGCTAGCACCACCCAATTAAACTGCTCCCCAATTCCTGACCTGCAGGAATTGAGTGAGATAATAAATACCTATTGCTGTTTTGGGATGATGAGTTTGTGATTGTTTAGTTTATAGTATAGTTTAGTTTATAGTTTATATGCCTGTTAAGGCAACAAGTATTAAAATGGTGGTGCCCATCACAGGGTTGTTGGGAGCATTACATATTAAGTGCTTTGCACAGGATCTTCATATAGTGTTACTCAAAATTAGAAGAATTCATTATGAAAGGAACCTGGCACCAAAGGACGAGGCCTCCTTTTCATCATCTGCAAATGTTTTATTTGCCTTTAGTGGATAAATAACTCCGGATCCACAGCAGGATCTTGAGTGAACGAGAAATGGGGTGACATATTTGACACATCTTGTGTTCTGCCTGGCATTGTCTTAGCCCACTTTTCTCATACTTGCAAACAACTGTGGAGTAGTATCAGCCTGAAGACACTTGCTTCAGCTGCACCAGTTGCTTCTGGCTCAGTGCTGTGAGCTGCCTACTGCGGCCGTTGGCACAATTACAAGGACTCTTTAAACTATTTGGATGAATGTTCTAACATGGGTGCTGCAGGGTGTTACAGGCCGGACTCACTGACAACAGGAAATGGTGGGTACACAGTCTGCCTTCCCTTCCCTTGGCTGGAAAGTTCTCAAGCACCTTCTAGTGGCTTCTTAGAGTAATATTAGCGGGGTGGAGATCTGCTGCCCACAGTGGAAACCTGCTCCGCAATCACCTTTGGGCTGACTCTTCCTTCTTTTCTGTCTCATTCCTCTTCACCCCTGACTTATGTTCCATGCCTACAGTGTCATTCATTGTCCAGGCCTACATACTGTATCCCCAAGATCTTCTGGATATCATTTTAAATATCCCTATATCACTTTGAACTTTTCTTAATGCCAATTACACTTGTATTTTCTTAATGTTTACCATTCCTCTCTGAGTATAAACTCTATGGAGGGCAGAGACCATGACTGTCTTGTTCTTTCTTGATTAATATTTGGCTTAGAAGAACTTTTAAAAATATTCACTGAATGAAAGAATTCACCTGGGCAAAGTTTCACTTTGTTGATGATTTTCTGTTATCTTTTTTCTGTTCAGAAATATGTCTTAATCTGTCCTTTGAAAACATGAAAAATATCCAGAGACTGCAAGTTAGTGAAACAAGGTATCACTTTAATGAGTTAAAGGATAATTGTTTGCTAGTAAATATATTTATATTTTTCATTACAGAAAGCAGTGTCAGAGAAACACATCAATTGATAAGCTGCCCTATGCTTTAGACCATAACTAAGCCTGCAAAATTTGACTGACAAATTTTAGAGATCATTTCTATTTAGTAGACATTATCCTTGCTTGATTAAATAAAACTTGTGGTTTCACTTTATGTAATCTAAGCTCTCCTTAAGTAAAAAAGACTTTTTGCTTCCAATATAAGTAGGATGATAATGCTTTTGGTTGGGCCAAGAGAAAACTGAGGTTCCCATCCCAGGTCTACTGTTTTGGATGCAGTCAATGAACAGTACGCAGGTGGCTGCAGCAGGGCTTCCCTATATTTAAGAATAGAGCGGAGTCTTTTATAGTTGATATCCTGTTTCAGAAAACAGTAAAGTAAAGTTTAGGATCCTGTTGGTGTGTGATGACTCAAATTTCTAAGCTAACACTAATTATATTGTAGTACAGAAAAGTGACCTCTGGATGATGTTTTATAAATAGTTATATTATGGTACAGGAGAAAAGCCTCTGAATAATTCTGTATTTGAAATATATTCACAGATGAATTTTTCTGTAAAATAGTAGTAAACTCTGTAAGCAAAGTTTCCTTGATAATTTACAAAGGAAGGTGCACTAAGCTTATTATGTCCTTTTTGGCTGTAGGTATTACATATTCTTCATGGCAAGGAACCACTAATTTGTTCAATAAATATTTGTTAAGTACCTACTGTGTTTCAGGCACTTCTTTAGGCACATGAGATGCAGCAAGAACAAAATACACATTAGCATGTCCTCTCCAAGAATAAAATTTGCCATGGCAAAAGGTTGTTCGCAAAACCTCACAAGGAGGAAGTGGCTGACACAATTGTGAATTAGCACCAGTCTGGCTGACAGGAAATTGCCAACAGATGACCCAAGGGGTCTCCCGAGGAGATGGGAGCTTCCGAGGGGGAGCGGCATTGGGTGCTTCATCAAAATGTGGCTGTCACAGCAGTTTACTTGAAAACTAGAAATACATTTTTTCTCTCAAAAAATTGGGATAACAGTGAACTAAGAGAATTGAACTCACTTTTTACTGAGCCACAGGGTTTCTTTCAGTGGAAGTGACCTCTCCTCTTTTTCCTATAGCAAGCATTGAGGAGAATTAGCCAGGTAGAGTGAGCTATTAAAGACCAGAGAATAATCCTGTACAGAAAAGGCAAAAGCTATCAGCAGTCCTAGAAATTAAGGACAAATTGTATATCAATCCAGAACTGATAAGGCAGGATACATTAAAAATTAATTCCTAGGGCAAAATCCAAGAGTTGATGAATGTATGATCTAAACCTGTTGATCTAAAGCTGAAATGGGTACCTGAATCACCTGTGAAGGGCATCAAATTAAAGATGCCTGAACTGCTGCAATCCTGATACATACGGAAGTTTGAGAAGCACTTACAAAGCTGTCAGTTCCATTTGGCAATAAACTCCCTGCCATTATTTTTTCAAGGATTTCCAGAGTCATTAGGTAAGACAGTAATTTTCTATGGTGTTCATAGTGAACTTCTTTTATCTTTAAAAATTCACATCAGTAAAAACAAAAAAAACAAGCATAAAAATTATAAAAGGAAAGATTCTTGATGGTTACTAGAGTATATTAACTAAAAGAATTGTATAAACTAAAGGTTCTATGATTCTAGTTTGGAACAATTTATTTGTTTAATTGGGAAAATGTGCACTGTTTCTCTTTGTTATTTTCCAGACACTATCATCCCATTTATGTTTTGGGCTTGCATATTTGCACCATGTCCAACTAGGATCTAGCAACTAGGAAGTAAGAATCTTTAAACTTTAAGAGACTTTTTGTTTTAAATGTATACCAATAATATATGAAGCCAAAAGAGCCACTACAATGTGGAGACGTGAACCGTATTGATGGGGCTGTTACTGCTCTTTGGAAAAGGACGATTTCAAGACAAATCCACAGAATCTTGTGGTTTTTAATTTCTTTTCTTTGACTATGCTCTGTTGCATGTATTTCTTAACTAAAAAACAAGCTCCTTTAGAATGCTGCTCTACAAATCACTGGATAGCCATGTTGCAAAGATTTCCTTTTGAAAGATGGTGGGAGCAAATGCGACCTACAGTCTGAACTTGCCATGTGAAGTGTGTGTTGTAGAGCCGGTCTTTCTCATCCTAAAATTTTGTGATTTTCCCTTTGCACAAAGTAGCAGAACATTCTCGGAGCCAATCGTAATACAGTGCTGCGTTTGATGCAAAGAGATAGGTGTAAATAGCAAAATGAATGTGTAACTAAAGATAAAATTTAGTTGGCACAGTTATAGTTTGATGCCAAGAAAAAAATGAAAAATTAGTTATGAGTTGAATTATACAGTCTAATAAAGTGAAGCTTTGACAACCTAATCATTTAGAAACGCTCACAAAACAAAACAAAAAACAAAATATGCCCTTCTCTTTTGTAAGGTTTTCTTGAATTAGAAGACTTGGTTTAGCAGTTGTTATAAATCAATTTTTCTTTTGTTATAGTGTTTGATACTATGGTACCTTACAGTGGGTGTTATTTATCTGAGGAGTGGTGGTGGCTGATTATGGGAAAGAATTATAGCAATTTAACAACTGTTTGTAAAGGTTCCAGGGTTCCTAGGAGGCAACAGGAAATATTAACTTAAAAATAGTTCCAAAAGCCAAAAAGAAGAGGGTGGGGGAAGCTTTATTTCTTAATCTGTTTGGATTACCTCTTAGAGATGAGTAATAGATGAAATCCAGGATTGTACACAGGAAGGGCTCTCAAGAGACTGTCTAGACTGTAGGCCGTCTCTTGCAGAACTAGAAAGAAAATTCTCTTCCATATTCTTAAATACTTTGAAGTGAAATTAAATTAAGGAACTCTTGAAATAATCAGTGCAATGTCTAATAAACTATTATCATTGAAATACTTTTGAGCTTTTCTGCAAATTATAAGACCTATAGCTTCAGTCACTTTGATTTATATAATTTCTCCCTATTAAATGTGCTCTTGGTCAAAGTCATTTTAACTTTAGAACTCTTTGCAAAATTTCTCTTTTGCCTTAAAATCTGAAGTCACCTGTTATTCAGCCATACTGTAGTGTTTCTTTAAGTCATCAAGAGAGATATCATTTTCTATTTTCATTGATATATTTCAATATACTAACACTGGGATTTTTTCTAGTAAAATTATTCTACATTTTCCACATATCTCCAGGATACATGTGAACAATGTAAAAGTAGAATTCATCTAAGATGGCTCTTTAATTGAAGGATAAATCCTCTATTACTTTAACTCTAGGGCTACTTGGTAGAAGAAAAGTAGTTTTGAAAGGAAAGTAGTGTATTTACTAGGTACTTCTTGAAAATAATAAGAATCCATATACTACAGCAGAGGCCTTAGTAAGCAGTTATAAAAAGTTCCTTATGGATACACTGTGATCAAAACCAGCTGTATTTCCTTATCCTCACACCACATGCTGCAGTGACTGTGCCCTTCACCTTAATCCATACCACTGAGACCTGGAACTTACTGCCTGCCATGTGACACTTTCTCTGAGCTGTTTTTCTACTGTTGTAGAAAATCTAATTGTCCTGGATTAGTATTATCTTCTGGGCTGTGGAGTTAGCAGGGTTTCTCCTAGGAATAAGCATTTGTTCTAATTTCTGAGCGACTGGTTCTTTCTCTGATAGCCAGGTCTCTGTGAAAGCTCTCCTGAGATCTCTCCCTGAGTCTTTTATTTACATCTGTTCGGAAGAGTTTTCTTGCAGTCAGAAGATTCCTGGCTGCTGCTTCCCTTTGCTTCTGTTTGACTTCCAAGTACTGCAGTTCTGTTCATCCATGACTCGAAAGCTTTATGTAATTTATATATAAGTCTAGTGTTTATAACTTTTTTTTGTTTGTTTTTTGTACCAGGGATCGAACTCATGACCTCAAGCTTGCCAGGCAGGTGCTTAAGCCATTAAGCTAAATCCCTGGCCCAAGTATAGTGTTTAATAACTTACTCCTTAAAATGTTCATTTGTGGAGGAATGACTGCAAATTTTACCATATATATACATGTGGAATAGTATGCAATCATTTAAAAATATAGTTTATAACAACTTAGAAAATATCATTATATTAACAAATGGGAAAAGTAGAATACAAGATTGTGTAATACAGAAAAAAAAAGAATTCTACTCTAACAACTTTTTTTTTGATACCAGGGATCAAACTCACAACCTCACGCTTGCCAGGCAGGTGCTTATGCTGCTGAACTAAATCCCTAACCCCCTCTAACAACTTTATGCCTAGAAAAATTCTAAAAGAAAAGTTACTAAATCATAATTGATAATGAGTGGCAAAACCAATGGCGATTTCATATTTCCTACTTTGCTTTCAAATTTTCTGTCACAGATAGGGTATTGCTCTACCAATGTAAATAGAAGTCCAATACTTACTCTTTTAAACAAAGCAAATTATTACTATCAGATTCCCTTTGTTTTCTTATTGTTCAAAAGATTAATTCCTTATTTATGTAAGTGAATCAGAGAAATAGAAGACAAAAGGGGTAGGTAAATAAAAACAATGTTTAGTTCACCTAATTTCATAGGAAGTGTGCAAACTAATGCTTATTAATGCAAGCAAAGGATTGAGATGACTCCTTACTTTAAGTAATTTTATTTTCTAGTCTTGGCTGGGATGATAGAAACTACAATTTTTCAAGGAAACCTTTTCTTACTGTAAATACAAAAATTTGCAAGCACTGTAGATTATCAGTATGGAGATTCCTCAAAAAATTAGGATAAGAGGTCCCATTTGACCCAGATATTTCCCTTCAGGGTATCTTCCAGTAAGAATTAAAAGCATCATACACAGTGATACATGTGCACTCATGTTTATAGCTGCACAATTTGTAAAAGTTAAATCTTGGAAACAGCCCAAATGTCCATCAACTGAGAACTAGGTGAAAAGAGGTGGCCTTTTTATGTAAAAGAATGCTACTCAGCCATCAATAAGGATAAACTGGAGACTTTTATAGGTAAACAGATGTAACTTGAGACCATACTCATAGATGAAATAAATCAGACTCACATATATAAACATTATATTGTCTCCTTGGTGTGAGAAACTGAAAGAGTAAATAAGGCCCAAAATGTACAATAGATATTGTGGAATGGGAACAAATTACTCAAAAGGAAAAAGGAACTAGGGGAAAGGGAAAGGAAGGAAGGGAAAAGGAAAAAATTACAAGACAGTGATGCAACTAATTTCTTTTAGTTCATTAAAAGGAAGATTTTTGCTAACAGCATTTAGAGAATTTTAATGCCCATATCTGTGTTCTGAGTAACTACTTCAAAGATAATATACAATGTATTAGCTACTGCCATTCTCTTATTATTTTGTTATGAAATATTATTTTTCTTTCTGTGAAATAAAAAAAGAAAGTTACTGAGGATATTAAGTTACTGAGATGTTCTGTTTTACTAACAGTCATGAAATCTTAATCTAGAGTGAATTCCTCAGTTTAGCACTGAAAAGACTGATGCTCAGAGAGCAGAGTGATCTGCTCCCCCAGTGAGAGACAGTGCTGAGCCCAGAACGCTTGTTCCCGGACTTGGAGGAGACTGTTCTTCTCACCGTGGTGCTGTCTCCCAAAGCTCAGCTAGAGTCAGTGTCTTCTTTGGTCTGGAGCAGTCTTAGCTTTGCATTGCTATTTCATCTGACATGAAAGGTATAAGAGCCAAAAAACATGAGAACAGTTTTCCATATGTCTACTCTGCCAAAACTAACACACTTTGGCAATTGGATCACCAAAGTAATTTACAAGTCTTTAGCACTGGGGCCAGGCCTGCTTCCCAGCGTGAATCATTTGAATGTCATGGTTGCAGACAGTGGCCACGTGCCATTTGCACTAGGGATGGAAAACGCATTTCGGAAACGAGATTTTCAAAACTGTAAATAACTGCACACAGTTAAGAGAGAGATTTTGGTGTGTTTTGTTTTGTTTTGTTTTGATCAGGAAAAGAAAGAGATCTTGTAGAAAATAGCTTTCCATCTTTTTTTAATAATTCGTTCCCCTTTACAGATAAGGAGGGAGCTGGGCATGGATTCGTCTTCATAGCACTGTTTTGGGGGCTGCTGTGTTTATTAGTACTTCAGAGAAAGAGCGTGGAATCACAGAGCAGTTATACTGACTAGTTGGAGAGAAGTTTGTTTTCTTTGTCTTCGGAAGGTGGAGGACAGAACGATGTCTACCGTAGGAAATGTGACAAGCCTCGCAGTTCTGCGTTTGGCAAGTTCTTGGCAGAATATTCTCCTTGACACCTGTGCAGTTAAGTGGCAAGACTACCAGTCGTCACAAAGGTGTATATTTCTATGTCCCTTTTCTTAAACAATGTTCTATGTATTTCTTCCCTGATGAAAACTTAGAAAATGAAAATAAAATGGAATATCTTTTTCTATGTCATCTTTACAAATGTTTGAAAATTCACAGATTTACAAAAAATGCTTTTCAGTTGTGTTACAACAAGCATATGTTTCTTACAACACCACTTTGTGGGTGTGTATCAGTAATTTGTTTTCTAAATAGGAGGAGAAACTACCAGGAAATGCGGCTAAAAATCAGAATCAACATTGTGATTTTTCCCATAGTTTTTGATCTCAATTCCATGTGCTTTCCATTATGACTCACAGGCCCTGGGATATAAGAGTTCATTCCACATATTGGATAAACATATACTAAACTCCTATTCTTTGTACGACACAGTTTGTATGAAATTGTACTTCTGTGCTTTTGTGAGACTCTATAATCTTTATCTTAGAAGAGGAACAATGAAAGGGTAATAAACGTACATATTTCTCTTGTGACTCTGCTTTTGGTAGAGTAGGTTCTCTTTGTTTTTTAAACCCTGAAAAAAATTATAATGTGGTGATTGAATTTAAATAATGATGTGGTTTAGAAATATCTCTTTGTTCTTATTCAATTAATTTTTTCTAAAATGTAAGGCAAATTTAGTAATTAAATAGTGGTATATTTAATTAGATGTTTTTGTGTGCCTGCCTCAGTAATTTTGTGGCCATCCAGAAGGCATTAGTTCTAGAAGAATGCTCTGTACTGGTTCATTAGTAATTTTCATAGAAGATTTTATGTTTTCTCTACTTGATAATAAGCTTCACACTGTGATAAGAGTCAGCAGTTGCTAGAATATTCAACCTTGAGATGTGCAATAAATGCCAAGACTATGTCAATGGTTGTAAAGATGTAAGTTTCTATGTTATATTAAAAATGTTCTCTGTATTCTGCCCTCATCTTATGATAAAAATGGAGTTTTGATTATCATAAGATTCTTCCCTGACTTCTAAAAGAAAAATGGAGTTTAAATGTTCTATCTCTTGTTTTGATTTTCCTTTTCTGGTATTACATATCCATTTTATCTAACAAAACTATCTCTATGTTTAAAAAATTAAAATAATCTTGTCTCCAAACACTGATAGTTTGAGAACACTATATGAAGCCACAACTAAATCAGGTTTGTCATTGAACTGAAAAGAATGAATTTTAAATTCCACTGAGTGTAAAATACAAGGATAAAAAGTATTATGTAATATTAAATAGTTTCAACCTTTGGTCAAGTAGGTGAATAGGATCCAAAGGGTTCTGGAGAATTCCTGTCATATGGAGGTGATTCTTGCTCAACTCCAAGTAAGAAGTTTTGCTAAAACTTTTGGAGCAGGCCTACCCTACCAAATTCTGAGTTGAGTATCTTGACTATCTCAACAAACATATAAGGATATGTGTTGAGCCTCTCACACAAGGAATTATTGCATATCTACCCATCCACCCAACCATCCATCCATCCATCCATCCATCCATCCATCCATCCTTCCAGTCATTTATTGACCACTGAACACCTGTTACGTGTTTAGGACTGTTCTCTGGATATTAGAACATAGTTTGAGAATCATACAAATAGTTGTGTGTAAATTTTTACCTGAGTTTTAAATTTTCTCAAATAGGGATGACTTAAATCACTGTCCTTTGAGTTCCTGAATGTAACCCTTGAAGGACTCAGTCCTTTTAGACTCACTAGGTGAATACTTAGAGAGGAATGGTTTTCAGTTCTATTTTCTTTATTTGTCTGGCACCTTTATCACTTTGCCCCAGTTTTTTCTAGTCGTACTTTTGGAATGAATTCAGCAAATGGCAGGTGGGACAAGTCAGTGGAAATCACAGCAGAGCATGAAAGTTAAATCTGAGCACAGCTCCAGAGGAAGTGTCCACTGCAAGAGTAACCGGCTTTGGGCGCTAGACAGGGAGATGTACTCAGACAGGAGAGTTCTGAGAGCACAGTGGCCTACAAACACAGTGTGGTCTTATCTTAAAATGTGTACAACATAAATATGGGACAATCAATGCCTTATTGCTGAATCGGCCAGTGTGGTGTGATTGTTTTTCTGGAGGGGAAAATGAGACTGCAGGGAAATCCCTTCTTGGATCCTATTTGGTAATGTAACTTCTGACATTCTATTGTGTGGGGAGAGCTAGACATCAAATGTCTTTAAAAAAAACTTTTAATTTTGACTTCTTATTTTACTTATCTTGATTTATAATTAATGCCTGTCATTATCACAAAAGAGAAAATTTCTATTGTAGATGTCATTTGTGATGCCAAGTTGTAAAGCAGTCATTTTTATTTGATGGATATCCAGATAGCATTGAATGGAGGAGGCCTAATCATGCAGTTCCATCAGCAATTAGGCTGGGTGCATAAGCAAGAACACATGTTGAGACTGATGTATTGATTAGAACAGCTAGGTTTCCTTTGCAAGGTTTATAGAGCTTTGCTTTTTCTCCACATGGTGTGTATGGGAGAAGTTGGAGGAGGTCAAGAGAAAATAAGCACAAGTCAAAGACAGACTTGAAAAATAAACAGCAACATCTGGCAAATGACTTCCTCCCATGTACATAGGAAGGACTCTTCAGGGCAGTAAATGAGAAATGTTTTTCTTGGCAGCATGTTCGGTTAATGTCCATGAGGTCTGGGAATGGGCGTCACTTAGGTTTACAACCTTTCTCTTGGTGATGGGTGGGAGCCAAACCTGATGCTCATGATGGCAGCCATTTGTGAGGCCATTCTGAAGTATCGTTGAATTTACTTATAAGTATTTTTTAAAAGATGCTTAAATATGAAAGACTTTAGATTTCTTCGTTATCTAAAATATGTTGACATCTTAATGATGTTATTTGCATTGAAGTGGTCTAATACAGCATTTGTGTTTGTTAACAAAAGAACATTAAATCGTAACAATTCAGTATGTTACTACAGACATGCTAGTGTGGTCGAATCTTTCTGTAACCCACAGAGACTCACAGTAAATGATTAACAAGACATCAATCTGCAATCACATACTATATTATTCTGCTTCTCATCGCTCGCTTTTGAAAGGGCACTTTCAAGACTCTTCTTATTAAAATAGATATATGTATTGTTTTTACAGGCTAAAAGAAGAAAATTATGTATGTTATATAGTGGGAAAATAAAATAAAAAATAAGATTCTTCTGTTCAGACCGTATCAGTGACAATTTCTTGACTTTGTGTAACTCTGACACTAGATATTAAAAACATTTTCTTCCATATGGCATTTACTATTTTTAAGTTAACATGCAGATCTCAGAGCTTGAAAGTTCTGTTGTGGGAGTTCTATAACATATTGCTTCTTAGTGCAATAGAAATAGAGAAATGTTTTCTTTGTTACAGGGAAAAGAATGGGACAATAGTATATTCCTTGGGGAGCGGTGGAGTGGAATGTTCACTTAATTTCCCAGTTTACTTCTCTTCCCTTCCTCCATCCCTCAATCATTGCCACTTATTAAAACCAGATGGAAATGGAATGATTTACATGTGAAATAATTCTGTGTTTTGAGAACATGGATGCCCCAGTTTTAGGATTTTTACAATGCTTTCTTAGATGCTGTGGTGTTCACAAAGTGAAACCAAAACGATCTGTTTCTCTAAAGTCCCGTATTTCTTGACAAATGACTCAGGAGGAAACATAGGCTTCAGGTGGGAATCTATGTCTGTACCTACGTGGGAAAGAGAACAGGTCTGAAATTTCCCAAGAGGCATGTTGTCTAAAGAGCTGTTACCTGCATAGAAGACACTTCATAGGAACCACGCTGAGGTGGCTGATTGGCCAGCAACCCTATATGAGGGAGAAACACTGTCACAGACAGTTATACTTAGTGATCTGCCCCATGTTGTTTTACAAAGAGCAGCACAAAGATATAATTCAACTTCTCAGATAAAGTACTATGGAATCCGGAGAAGGGAGAGTTTATCTCTACCTGGTGACTCTGCACATTTGACAGAAGCACTAAGTGGATTAAGTTTTGAATTGATGACTAGGGCAGTGGTAGAGTGAGGTAGAAAAGCAGCAAGTGAAGAGACAATCATCACCAACAATCATCGTTTTTAATTGATTTTATTTTCTGTGGAATTGAGGATTGAACCGACAGTCGTGTGAGGGCCAGCCATGTGCTCATCCACTGAGGCACATACCAGTCCTACTTACTCTTTAAAATGATGTGGAGCCTCATGCTCTTGACTCTGTTTCCCTCTCAAGAGTTCTACACTCATGTGATCAACTAACATCACATATCCCTCCTTTTGTATGTCACAAATTGCTTCTATTTCTTATGCACTTAGCAACAGTCAGTAGCAGGTTATGGCTTCTCTATTGTTCTCAAGTTTATATATTATAAAGCTAAACAAAGAGGCTGAGTGTGTTCTCTCATGATTCTTCTTATTCCTAAAGAAAACGAACGAAGGTTCCAACTAGTTTATGCCAGTATCTAAACTGCCAGCTGATAACATTGAACAAATTCTTGATCTAGTGACAAAAAGCGAGAAAATGACATTTTGTCTAAGAGCACAGAGTGTGCCGTGGCAGTATTTTAATTCTTGAACATATGCGATGAGCCTGGAGGTTGTGAAAAATGTGGACTTTGTTTTAGGAACATTTACTGTGACACAAAGTCAGAAGGGAAATGGCAGGAAAAGGGAACTAAAATATCATTTTTGAGAACTGATATATCCCAGAGCCATGGACATAACTCATCCCATAAGCTCAGGTAGGGAAAAGAAGCCTGGAGACCTGGGAATGGGGTAGAGTGCTGAGGGATAGCTTAGGAATTGATGGTAAAGTCTTCTGACTCTTCACATGAACGTGATCATGAGTAAGATCTTTGTATTCATATGCTTTGTTATAGATTGTATTTCATAGTCTTTGCTATAGTTAGATTTTAACTGCTTCTCACAGGCTTGTGTGCATTGGGTCCAGCTTGGAGCTAATGGGAGGTGATGGTACTTTTAGGAAGTGGGACCTAGTGGGTGATCTCAAGTCATCCTGGGATGCTAAAGTGTGCCCTTGAAGGGGATTATGGCATTCTGATTTC
The DNA here is from genome assembly GCA_004027455.1 of Hydrochoerus hydrochaeris. Classification (NCBI taxonomy): domain Eukaryota; kingdom Metazoa; phylum Chordata; class Mammalia; order Rodentia; family Hydrochaeridae; genus Hydrochoerus; species Hydrochoerus hydrochaeris. The sequence goes on along the minus strand of PVLA01002225.1, from coordinate 264,707 downwards.
ATCTTCTCTATATTTTTGCATTCCAGACACCATGAAGTGAGCAACATGATATACTGTTTTGCTACAAGCTTTAAAGCAACAGTGCCTAGCATACATGGACTGAAGCCTCTGAAACCGTGAGCCCAAATAAACCTCTTCTCATTATTTTGGGTATGTTATTATAATAGTAAAAGGCAAAAGATTTATACGATCTGAAGAGAAACCAGAGTATATTGTTGTTATAATAACAAGAAGCTGACTTATATAGACTTTTCAAAGAGCTTGGGTTATTCCTAAGGACTCTAGAAACTAGAATCATGTTTATAACAGATGGAACACATCTTCGTTTGTTAGTCAAGGTCAGGATGTTGAAAGTTTGTGAAAAAATACTTCCTTATTTAATTTACACATAATTTAGCAAAAATAAATAGTGTACTTCAGGTTTTTAAATTAATTTGAATATTAACTTTTCACTGGCTTGCTTTATAATCTAGAGACCGTTTCTTCTACATAAAGTATAATATAATCAGAAAGCTAGTAGTTAGCAGCATACCATGGAAGAGAAAAGTCTTATTTTGGCAAATTCTCAAATTTATCATTTTCTTAAAAGAGAGGTGCAAAGACATCGTTTTGAATTAAACATTTTCCTTGTCCTTTTTTCCGTTTGTCCTTTTTTCACTCTATAGTTTCATTTCTATGCTGTTTATAAAGGCAATGATATTAAATATCTATGTGGAAATAGAGTGTTATATGCTTACATTTTAAGAATCTCTTTAACAGTTTACTCAGTTCCTTTTTTTTCTGGCCGCATTATTTGTTAATGCTGAGCAGCAGAATACCTTCCTTCCCTAAGAAGTCGTAAATCTTACAGGTGGATCTCAGAACTTTCAGGTTGCTATCCTCAACTTACAAAAACCTACTGGTAGTTGTATTCCCGAAGGCCTTTTGCTCTTCTAGTCATTATATACTTTCATGCTTAATGTTTCATTTATTTGTCTTATGTAAGCTGTTATTGTCCTAATGCAGAGTCAGACTCCAAATCATTCTCTCCTATGCTGAAACATGTCTTCTTGAGTAGAATATTTGCTTTGGTTTCAGAAAATGTGCCATCTTTTCTTGGACCTTGCATAGATTGTTGAAAGCCCACTTTCCCATACTCGGGTCCCTTCCTGAATAGTCTTGTCTGTCTTGGCATTGTGCCACTAGTGTCAACCTCTTAGAACCTGGCCCAGAATCATCACCCTATTTATTTCCTGCCTTATCATTTCTATTCTTTGCTACACACTTCATCTGTTTGAATGCACAGCTCTTATTTGTTGTCTTCACCAAGCAAATTTTCTAGACTCCTGGCTGCAATCCTCCTTGCCTGGGTGCTTCCTGCTACTGGTATTTTACCTTTTGATGATCTTTTAATATTCTGCCCCATAATGTAGATATTTAGGTGTATTCTTTATCTTCATTGCAATATTTAACATAATATGTATGGTTATTATATGAGAAAAAAGCTTTCCCCATTATTTAAGTGACAAAATAAAAACTTTAATAAAGAGTGTCATCCCCAATGCTAGCCAAATTTGCTAGGTGTAGAGGAATGACTCAAATGTAGGTCTTCTTCCCCCTGTATCACGGAGAAAGATAGCATGGCTGTTAATTTTTGGATCTGGAATATCCTCCAAAGTCAAATATGTCCAAATATGTCCAAAATTTGGTTACCAGCTTGTGGAACTGTTGGGAGATGGTGGAATCTTTAAGAGTGAGGGCCTAGTGGAAGAGATTAGATCACTGGGTGTGTCCTTGAAAAAGATATTGGAAGCCTAGACCCTTCTTGTCCCTCTTCGCTTCCTATCTGTCATGATGTGTGCTGTTGCTGTAGCGTGCTGTTGTGCAGGCCCAGGAGCAGTGGAGCAAACAGGTCATGGATTAAAACTTGTGAAAGTAAGAGCCAAAAGAAATCTTTCTTCCTTAAAAGTTGTTTATCTCAGTTATTTTTTTTTCCCTAGTAACTAGCAAGTTAACACCGTATCTCATCACAGAGCAAGTGTCACTTGGGATGTGGACAATCTTTGTGACTGATGGATTCTTAGAGTTGCATTGACAATTAGACAATGATGTTTCTGCTTTTTAAAGTAGTACTACTAAGATAAAAATATAATTGTAGTTTCCATTTGGATACTTGTGGGAACTTCATTTCTTGGATGAGTAAACCAAGCATGCTGAAATAGGAGTCTCAGTTCTCTTTTTTTACGTTATGTTTTTAGTTGAAAGACTGTAAAGTACTTGCACTTTGAAACTGTCCCTAGAGGAATACTTACATAGGCATTGTGGAAAAGAAGCATTGTGACTTAGAGAGCCTACATTTTGGAGACCTCTTAGATATTAACTAGTAACTTGTTTCATGTTGGAAAAAAAAAAAGAAAAAAAAAAACCTCAAAGGTGCCTCCTTCATGTTACCTCGTATTTAATCTTATTCTAAATATTCAAAGCCCTATCAGCTACCATAATTGCAATGTACCACTGTAATTTAAAAAGGGCACATGTGTAAGTTGTATGTGTAAATAAAATGATGTGAATATTGTGTGTTGGTCTCTAATAACACATCACCATGGCTTTAATGGACTTAGGGATTTTGCTTTAGTTGTTAAATCTTTAATCAATATATCTAAGGGAAAAACACACAACTAAAAATATATTAAAAAAAGATGTAAGTGAAGGAAAGTTCTGTTTATCTTTCAAAGAGAGAACATTTGAGTATGTTTTTAAATATTTGAGTATGTTTAAAAGACAGTGGTAAGGATTCATTTGATGGAGGAAATTGAATACTACAGAGAAAGAAGAGGGGGTCATGAGGGTCCTGAGAGGGGGATGAGCACAGCATTTAAAGCATAAGGGAAGAATTGGCTTTCGACAATGCCAAAGTCAACTGTGCCACTGTCACAGGAAAGGAGACTGAGGATAGTAGTAGGGAGATTGGTGTACAAGTAATGGTTGCTCTTAAGGTTGAAAATATATTCTAGAATCGGATAGACCACAGATTCTAAATTTGATGAAGAGAAAGTTAAAGATTTTTTTAAAGTGTCAACAGATTGAAGCAAAATAGCAGAATCAATGATGCTATGAGAGGATAGCCATAACCAGCGCATTGGATGGAAAAGAAGTTATGACTGGAGAGTGAGGTGCTTCAGTGGTTGCTTTTGGGACAGAAATCATTTCAGACAGAGACAATGTGACTGAGTGCCAAGGAGAAGCATCAGAGAAATTTTTTTGGAAACAAGGTTGTTGAGACACTGAGAAGCCAGGTTGTTAGGCTGATTGTCCAGGGGGTTGCTGTAGCTTTCCAAAGAGAAGACCATGACTTGGAATGAAAAGATGGCAAAGTCTAAGGCATGAAAGGAGACGATTAAAGTATTTGAAATGCAGAGGGAAAAGGAGTGGGAGAGGTAGAGACTCAGATGACACGGCCCCAAACAAGCAGGTTATGTTACTAGAAAAAAGAATGGCAGCTGGGAAGAAGGAAGATAAACCCCAATTGCTAACTGATGTTCTTAGGGTGTGAAAGAACAAGCAGTCATAACTGCAGAAATCTGCAGAAAAAGCTATGTGTTTAGGGAAGAACAGTGGTTTAGATATGAGAAGGAGACTAGGGAACACTTCGAGATGACTCTAGAGAGTTTAATGATTTTGGAATAATGCCTCTGGGGGGCAGAGTAGGGTAGCAGCATTGGGCAGAAAAGTAGCAATACTACAGGCTGATGGTGGACTCAAGCTGTGCTTCTCAAATTATAATGTGTATCTGAATGGCCAGTGTGATTGTCAGTGTGATTTTCAGTAAGTTTGGGGTGAGGAATGAGAGCCCACATTTCCAATATTGTTGGTGTCAGAGATTAGAGGACATATGGGTTTTATTGCAGGGGAGGGTGCACTCATTTTATGTTAATTGATGAAAACCAGGTGTTATTGTTTAGATATGACGTATCCCCCCAAATACTCAGGTATTTGGGTCATTGGGGGGTGGTATACTCATTAGTTGATTAGTCTCTCAGTGAGTTGATAACTGATTTGCTGTTAGGAGATGGGACCTGGTTAGAGGTGGGTCACTGGGGACATGACCTGGAAGTCACATATTCCTCCCCAGCTCTTCTCCTTTTGCTCTTTGCTTCCTGGCCTTCTTGGCATGAATAGATTTTCTCCACAGTAACTCCTTCCACCAATTTTTCTTCCCATAGCTGTTATGGTTGATCTTGATTGTCAACTTGATTTGCCTAAAAGATATGTACTGGAAGGGAAAAATTAAAATTTTAGATAAAAGCCTGCCCAGGGTGCCCACTAAAACCAAGCAGGCACATCTGGCAGGCCTGATAACAGAACACTTTTCCCTTTGGTATAAATCCCCTATTTTTGCTGTCTTTGCAACTGATGACCTTGTATTGTAACTTAAAATATAACAGAATACTTCTTCCTTTGTGTAGCTCATGCCTGTCTAAGTAATGGCCTTGTATATGACTTGAGAAATGTAACTCCTTCAGCAACCCATGATGTCACTCAACCCCCCATCACATGTGCTGAATTTGCCTTTGTACCTCCCCGCTTTCTTTCCCTTTAACAGCTCTGAAGCCCCTAGTCTTGGAGAGAACCTAGTCAGAATCCCACTGGTGTAATACACTGCCCCCTAAACACTGTTTTTCCTGCATTTGGTCTGTTTTCCATAACAGTAAGAGATTAGTAAAGTGTTTTTAACAGTGATTTGAGTGGGAAATGTAGGTGTGCCCAAGGGGACTATATCTGCTCCGTGGCCCCTTCCTCTCATATTCTTCTTTGCTTTTGCTTCTTCTTGGCTACCAAGAGCTTAGCAACTTTCTTTCACTGTGCCCTTGCATTATGCCATTTCTGCCTTGGTGCCTACCAGCCATGGGATGAAACCAGGAGTTAAAATAGACTTCTTTAAACTGTAGGTACCATGTATTTTTTCACAGTGATAAAGTGACTCAAACACCAAGAATATAACATTTATTCAACCTATTATATGCCATGGAGTTTTAAAAATGTGCATGCCCCTATTAACTTATATTTTCCCCTAACAATGCTTTGGGGGAGATATTATCATTACTCCTTTAACAGATGGGTAAATGGATACACCTGCTCAAGGGAATACAACTGGTCAAGAGAGCTAGGACTTGAACTCAGGCAATGTTGACCAAAGCTGATATGCTTTGCAATTCATGAGAGGACTGGGCATTTAATTTCAAGAGCCTAGCAAAGGAGAGTAAACACTAGACCCCATGTCAAAATAGCTTATTTCTTTTGATAGGTATGTGGGAAATTTTTGAATAAATGAATGTGGTGTTTTACAGTCACAATAATCCTTTGGCGAATACTGGTTATACTGTCTCCTATACACTCCTCTTAGGTAAGAATTTGCAATGGCTTCTTGTACTTTGTCACCTTCTTTTCTCATAGACATGAAACCTGGTTTTGAATTTGAATTGATGGCTACAACTATTCAGGCAGTAAATGCAGTCACTTACTTATTGATTCTCCCTGACTGTGCTTGTGTTTGGAAGCAGGATGGTGACAAAAGCCCTTAGTTCTCCCATACTTACCATGTTTACAGGAGGATAACTGATCATACTCATCTGTCACTGGGGCAACTTTGGCGCTTCTTCACAATGCCTGTTTGGGCACTTGTAAAGTCATCCAAACTTTCTTGATGCACTTTGGGGCACTCAGAAGGACTCTAGAAATAAAATCACATTTGTGACAGCTGGAACGTAGTATCTCGATCCTCATCGGGTTGGCAAACTAACCGCATTCTTCTGGCCAACCAATCACATTTTTTCCCAGTTTAATTTTCACTAGATTTCTTCCTAAAGGAGTCTACAAAGAAAGTAAAGAGAAGAAAGAATCTTATCTTTCATAAAGAAAAGCCCAATTATTTTTCCCTTTTTCAGAAAGACATTCAGTCATTTAGAAAGGAGGTATTGCCTAAGGCAGGAGATTCAAGTGGGGATTGAAACTCAATAGAGTCAAAAGAAATCATACCTTAATTCATACAATATTTAGCTAGAAATTTCTTATTGTTGGTTTTATATCCAAAGGTGAAGGGCTTGGAGGAATTTCAAAGGTTGTTATTTCATGGTTAAATAGTCTAGTCCCCAGTGTCTGTCAAAAATATATTTCCATAGGTTAAAAGGGTATGTGTCTAGGAATTGTAAAATAACAAAGTCGTGATTGTTAGTATTAAGTTTTAATTAAGTCACATTTCTAAAATCAAAGTTTGAAAAGAGTAACCAAAGTAAAAAGGTAAAGATTAGGTAGCACATTCTCTTTCAGAAAGTACTGTGTTCCCCAAATCTGGTTTGGAGCACTGTATCAAACACTTCTGTAGCGTGCCTTTCATGAAAGGTGATTTCTCCTTTAAGAAATGCTTGATGCTATAAAAAAGTATAAAGAAAATTAAATATACAATTTTGATCACAATAATGTGAAGGGTACAACTATATCAATATTGACAAACAAACTGATTTTTTTATTTCAAGGATACTTTAACTACTTTTATTTCCTTCAGACACTGATATCTTCTCCTAGGAAAAATGTAACTGTCTTTTAAGTCAGTTTATAAAGTTCATATGATTTTGATCCTTTCATCATCTTGTGATTTTAATCAAAATTAGCCTATGACTTGATTGTATCACGTGACCTCATTTCAGAAAGTACAAGACTAAACAGAATAATTGATCTTAGAATTTCTATGGAAATGCATAGAAAATGGAAACACAAAATGTTTGGAATGTTTTGAACGGTCAAATAGAAATGTCTTGTCAGTTAATCAATGTTTGTGAAGCATACAGAATGGGAGGGAAGCAAGAGATGGAGGGAGGGGAAAGGGAGTAGAAGAGATGGGAAGGAAAAAGGATGAAGACGTGCTGTGGACACGAGCCAACTCCCCACGAGGAATGTGATCACCACGTACTGCAAACATCCACAAATAAAAAATAAAAGTTGAAAAAATGTAAACTCTATTCCAGTATCTGGATTGCCGATCAGGTTTTCATGCATTGCTCTAAGGTATATAGCCCAGCTTGATGCCTCCTCTGTAATTTATATTAGCCTTTTTTAACTGAAGGTATGCTAAACTTTTTAAGGCATCTGTGATACACTAAGGGATAAATCTAGTAATGCACCTGATTTTTTGGAAAAGTAATGTGAGCTAAATATCCAACAGTAGAGAAGAATCACAGGAATTTTGTAGAGACAGTACAGTGGCATCTGGTTCGTGAACACAATTCTTTCCATGATTCTGTTAGCAAACCAATTTTGGTCACCAATCTGATCAAATTATCCTATAAGGTTCAGTGTAAATAAGGTTAATCCATTCTGAGTCATATGTATTTTTTAACCACAAAAAAGTAACAAAGTACAATACTGTACATTATGAAGAGAGAGAACAATAAGCTTCCTTGAGGCAACTTCTTGAGGACAGGAAGGTGGGTGGGGAGGAGATTATTGTTTGGAGGGAGAGTCCCCCTCCAAAAGGACATCAGGGACATCTTCAGGGGTTTCCTCTCTTCTTTGTGTCTTAGCTACAGGATCAATTTTAACAAAAAAGGCCTGTCTAATGTCCCTTGTATTTTCCTGCATTGTGTAATGCTCTGGAAATGAAAGACCGTGTTTTTGTTCATCAGATTCAACACTGTTCGTTATAGTTATGTTGAGGTGGTGCTTCATGAAGAAACCCTGACTCTCATTCTATTTTTCTATAGCAGATTTTATCACATCATTGCTAAACTCTCAACTGTCTTCCTCTTCCTCGGTGGAATACTTCTCAACAAACACTTTCGGCTGCTCACTCCAAGTTCAACAATTTCTTCTGTCATTAGGTCCTCCGTACGGTCCTCAGCAGGCTCCTCAGTGTCCACACCATCAATGTCCAGACCCATTTTCTTCCCCATGGACACAGCCCCCTCCATTACCTGGACATTGGACCCTACAAAGTCATGTTTAATGACACATTTTGGCCACAGTTTCCTCCCACCTGAGTTTAAGGTCAGGTAGATGACATCTTCCCAAGCTTTGTCAATGCCATTGATAGAATGGTGGACACTGAAATATTTCTTCCAGAACTCTTTCAGAGTCAAAGATATCTGTTCAGTGACCTTAAATCACCTCATGAAGAGTGCCTTATGTACAGTTCCTTGAAGTTGCAGGTTACTTGCTGGTTCATGGACTGCAGAAGAGGTGTCATGTTGAGGCGGAGGAACTTGAACTTTGTGAAGTCACATTCAGCCTCCATAGCGTCCATCAAGGCTGATACATTAGAGCACTGTCCATCAGAAACAGCCACCTTTCAAGCAACTGGTTGTCAGGCAGTTGGTTTCTTTACAGTGGCCAGAACGCCTCGTGCAGCCATTCAGTGAGCAATTACCTTGGGATCCAAGTCTTCCCATTGGCTCTCCATGTGACAGGCAGTCTGGCCTTGTTAACAGTCTGTTCGTTGAATGCATGAGGAATTCAGTAATGGTAAAGCAGTAGAGGCTTAATTTTTAGATGGGTGCTTTTGTTCCTACACCCCAAATGAGTCAATCTGTCTTTCAATGGTTTTGTGCCCTGTCCGTGCCTTTTCTTCTTGCATGATGTAGGTTGCATTTGGCATCTTCTTTCAGAAGAGCCATGTTTCATCACAACTGAACACTTGTTGAGTGACATGGTTTTCTCTCTTCATGAATTCCACGACTTCTTATTTGTAGGCTTCTGCAGAGGCCTTGTCAGAATTGGAAGCTTCATCATTTATTATCACACTGATGATGCCACTTGTCTTGTAGAATTTATCAAACCACTCTCTACTGACTTTAAATTCATCACCTGTTGCACGTGTAGAAGGATTTTCCTGTAGTAAATCACTGTGTAATTTTCTGACTTTTGCACTGGTCTTAGCTAAGACCATCACCTGGCAACTGTTTCTCATTCAACTACACTAACAAAAGTTTTCCAGCCCTTTCCAGTACTTGTGTCTTCTGCTTGGTTAACATCCTTTCTCTTTTATCACATCAGTTCCTTTTATGACATCTTTATTCTTTAAAATAGTCAAGATTGTCGACTTTGCCATCTTGTACTTCAAGGCCAGATTAGGTACATAAGTGTCACACCCATGCTTTTCTGCAGTTTCCTTCCTTAATTCAATGGCCATTTCCTTCTTACCATTCTTACTCTGCAGTTCTTTTTTAAACCTTGATTTCCACTCTGCATTCCAGTTCACTTCATTACTGATCTGCATTTTCTTTTCACCAGTATGTTTACTCTGCACTTCAGGCTGGGTTGAACAATACTGTACAGTACTGTATGTGCTACTAAGCACACACAAAGCCTTCACAGTGAGTGTGCACAGGTCTGACCTTGGTTATAACCCTGACTCCAGGAAGCCAAGGATCACGTGTCAGGGTGGGGAAGGTGGCTGTGTTCATGTCCATGTGGGGAAAATGGTGGCATTCCTGTTCATGTGGGGAAGGTGTGCTTTATTACCAAATGTGGAGTTCACAAATGGAACCAAAATTTTGCCCAGTGCTTTGGCTTGTGAACAGAAGCATTTGCAGACAAAGGCATTACTAAATTATGGAATCTCTTTTCTCTTAAATACAAATCAGTGGGCTCATATGTTCACATCATATGTTCCCATCAAATGTTCAAATTCTTCATTAAAATTTGCAGTCAGTCACAGCTGAGTGTACTACTGCGGTGCTTATTTTAGAGTTTCTGAATGATCAGTCCCTCCACAATAAATTCACTGATAGACACAAAAGGACCATTAATGATAGTTAAAAAAATAATGAAAAATGAATACAGTTTAAAATGTTTGTGTAATTGCTTGGTCACATATATTAGGTGGACTCTTTGTCAATTCTCCATAAGTATTCTGTAAAGCTTTTGCTCTAGCAAAAGAAAAGAAAAAAAGAAAAGAAAAGAAAAGAAAAAAATACCTTTTAATTCCTTGTGTTTTAGCAAGGCTAAAACTATTCTTGGAAACTTTCCTGAAAAGTGTTATTTTAAAGAACTGCTCACAATTATTTCCTGGTGCATTTGCTTAGGGTGGGGAGGGGCAGCAGGGGAGCCGCAGAGATCAAGCGTTGGGAGTCCTGCTTCAGCTTCTTATAGATAATGTGTAGGAGACATGGCTTCTCCATTGCCCTTCCTGCTACCAATGACCTGGAGGCATTTCTCTGTCTAGTTATCATCCTGTAACAGCTTCTTTCTTGCCAGGTCATTAAGATCCCCTGCAAGCTTCCCTGACAAGCTCTGCCTCTCAGGAACTCAAGATGAATACTTTAGGGAGGGTTGGGGAATTCCTTGTTATCAGACTGATCTATGAGAGTTCTCTTTATCCACTGTTTATCCACTGGTGTCAGGATTGTGGTTTGCCGGCAAGTGAGTCAAAGTAACATGAACACATGTGGGTACACAGTTTAAGTCCCTCCTAACCTTTCTCTTTCCACTCTATGTATTTATCTAAATGGTTAATCGCCCTCATAGATTAGTTTCTGCTAAAGAAAAAATAAAATTCAGCACCAATTTGGACAAGGGCTGGTGCTGTAGTTTGGTATCATCTTTCAATTTGATTTGCTGAAACTGGTGTTACTCTTAGGCAATTTTCCCAGTCGATCTCTAGAAATCTTAATTGACTGGAATTGTCTTTAAATCAAGGGCTTTCCTCTTTCACACCTCACTTTCATTACTGGCAATAGCCTTGAATGGGTCAGAGTGATCTTTTCCTAGGCCACTAACATCTCTGGACATCGGCTACTCTATCCATATAATATAAATTCGGATGAAATGATTGCTGAGGTGACTTCAGCTGCCTGGGCAGATGTGCTGTAAGAACACGAGTGTACGTGTAGTGATTCATTGTTAGGTTATAGAGAAGACAGTTTATTTAGTTAGCATATACTGAGGCAGCTATGTAGGAGAAGGGCCAGAGATAGCGGAAAACTTAGCCATATTAGTGGGAATTAAAATAAAAATAAACAATAAACTAGGACTTTGATCAGGAGTAAACATTCTGCAGGCAACATGAAATGTGGCCCCTTTCTCTTAAACCACCTTTGGAGCTCCCAAGTCTGGAGAAAAGTGAAGTGCAATGAACTTTCTTTGTAGCATACGATACAGCTCACCCCTTCATAATGATTTTGAGGAAATTATGATATAAAATAACTCAAACATTATGTGAAGGTACTGGGCTAGAGAGCATCAGTTCCAACTGGTCACTTTTTAACTTTACAGAGCCACATGGGATAGGGGCCCACTAAACAATAAAACAATTCCTGTTCCCTGCTTACTTATTAATAATTCTAAATTAAAGGGTCACGTGGAAACTCAGCTGAATTCCCTCCTAAAAATCCAGGAGCGATTCTCCTCTTCTTAGTTCCAATAAAACTTTCCTAACTTCCATCTTTGGTCCACAGCTTCATTCTTTGCTGTGTTGAGAAACCACAAGCCTGATACACACAATACAATTATTCAACATGACATACATGCTGATCTTACTCACAAGCCCAGATATAAGTCATGATATGTTGTAATAAATAAGTGGTGTATTTATTGATAAAGATCAGATAGTTTACCAACTGCATATCAGATCTTCTCATTCCTACTTGGAAAAGTAACTAATTGATGTTGTTGTAATATTTGATAATAACTAAACTGGCATTTATGAAGAAAGACAGATCAAGGTGAGTATATGGGGTGATTGTTACAAATTAAATCACAATTAAAACTTTAGTGATTTCTATGATAATCATCATGCATTAAATTCCTAATTGCTCATGACATTGTCTGATTAAAGCAGATTGGTAGGTAGGGGCTGGATCTAGGTGACTTAGCTAGGATCTTGGTGGCTTCAATGCTAAACTATGACAAGTTTTGTCTAGGAAGCATATTACACCAACGAAAATGCAAAAATGTTAGAGTAGCTAAAGAGATCAGACTTATTCTGGGCACTGTGAAAAAAGTTATATTGACAGTGACATACAACAAGCACCAGTTTATAAACTGTCCCAGGTAATTATAAGTTTAGGATTGCTCCTATCACTGAATCAGTAGTCAATATTCAAATAAAAGGTAATTATTCCAGTAGCACTTTCAAACCCCTTATGTTCTATACATTGACTTGCAGGAAGCAAAATGGGCCCCAAAAGACCTGTACAAAGGGTATAATTATTCTACATTAATAAAAATAGACAGGATTTTAGTGTGGGAAGGGTGTGGAGCTGGATTAAGTCCTTTAGGTCCTTGGATGCCGTTTATTACATACACCATTACGTTAATTAACACTCTCAGTCCAACTATTAAAAAGGGTGAATAATTTGTTCCCCAGGCATCAAGAGCATAAGATTCTTTATTGTTTATGACAAAATGTTGTACTTACCCATACCTTTGATCCAAGCTCAAAGACTTCTTCCCTTTCCAAACACTCTCATTAACCTCAACCTCATCACCAGCATTAAGTGAATGAAACACTGTATCATTATCTCCCCGGGAGGCAAGAACTTGGTCCGACCACAGAGAGTCCAAAGTGGAAAAAGGGAAAAGAAATCAGGGCTCTTGACTTTTCATCTTGGGCTACGAATAACTTAAATGATGAAAAGAAATTATCCCAGGATGTGACTCCAGGAATCAGCAAATGCTTTTTTCCCTTCTTGCTCCCCCTATTCTTACCCGAAGTTCTTTTATTTGATAAAAGAGGCATAGGGACTTTCTCCTTTTCCTAAGATGACTGAAGAGACTCATTAGTCCTCTGGATACTAACACTCTTCTTTTTAAAAGTCTTGCCCACTCTTTCATGGCATTCAAAATTTAAAGCAAAACAAAACAAAAAAATAACTTGACCATACCAGATAGATTCCTTTAAAAGGCATCTATCCTGTAAGCACATAACAAGAACAAGATCTACTTAGGCAGTAGGAGAAAGGAGGCTATCACACAAAGCACAGAAGGCACAGACTCGGGAACCAGACCTCTCACTGAACAGGAACGTGACGTTTAACCTGTGCTATTTTGTGCCTTATTCTCACTATGAATCTCTGAATTCTTCTTTTTAGTTACTAAACAAAGTCTTCCATCCCTTCAGATTTATGAGTTTCATCTGAGAGTTAATCTGTAGTTTAAAAGCGCAAGGTGTACCTTTCATGACAAATTGGTCTCTAGCAACCCTCACAGGAGTTAAGAGTCACAGAGACAATTTTAGGTTTCCCTATACCTACAAGAGCATTTGAGACTTCAGGGATGGGAACCCATTCATCATAGTGGGGGTAATCAGGTATGACAGAAAGAAATGCATTCCTTTTTATTTCTTTTATGTTTCTTTTACCACTACTGGGTGACTACCGGTTCTTTATTTAAACCTATGATGTTATCAAATAGATTGAGAAAGTAGCTTCTGAAGTTCTTAAAATCCTGTGCATTAACTTGTTAAGTGTCAATTTTCTATTCTGTAAAATGTGGTAATAATCATATGTATCACATAGCAATAAATGAGATATTACTTTAAATTGCTTTACACAGTGCCTGACACATAGCAAGGAGTCAGTTAATACTGGATATTAGTATTGACCCCTGACACTCTTGACCTCTAGGTAAAATAATTACATTATAAAAACAAATTGAATGATGCCTGAAAATGTCTACAAATTTCAATGTTTTACTGAATTTCTTTACCAAATTCAGAGGAACAAAGAAGAATTCTAAACAGTCTGTGAAATTTCTGTCTCTAGTTTATCTCTAGATATTGTAAAGCCTAAATTTTCTGCACAAATCTTTCTTCTTATCTAAAAAAATCATAATCACACCTCAGTGCTTTGAGCTACTTTAGTCCTGAATATTTGGATTACCTCATATAAACCCAAATAATTTCAACTTCTTGGTAATTTTGGGGAAATGTTATAAAAACAAACCTATTTGATCATGGCTATCTTATGATTCATGTTTTATTTTTACATGATTAGAAGGAAAAGGCTACTATTTGGAATGGATTTCGTTGCAATAATTTTCTGCTTTGTCTTAATGTGAGGATCATCTAAACATGAAAATCATCAAAAACTGACAGTGAGGCCACCTCCAAACAGTTGGGTGACATGACTGCAGGTGGCAGTGATTTCAAGTTTAAAACTTCCTAGGTCTTTCCATATGCAGCTAAGGTAAAAACCGAGTGCAGCTAACACTGGCCCTACACTTTAGCAAGTATCTGAAAAGTAAGGGGAGTCTCCTGATCATAGGGCTCTCCCTTTAGAGAGTCTGTATTCAGTAGGTCTAGAAGAAGCCCTAAAGATTCTCATTTTTAACAAACGTACCCCCAAAGACTCTCCCATCCTCACTGATTCTGGCTAAGTGGTTTTAAGAATACACACTGAAGACCAGTTGGTGTCCACTAGGTCTTTAGTAATCTCATCTTTAAATTCACAAGGTTCTAAACCAGAGTAAAGGCCATTCCCATAACACAGTATTCAGTCTCTTCCAAGTAACCTTAAAAGGAACTTGGGTTTGCTTGGGTTGTGTGGTCAAGTTTCAATCAGAACCTCCTCATTTTGGGGCTGGCTTTCTGTGAACACCCTAAATAAAGCTGCCTTCGTTTACCGGACAAAGGAGGAGAAGCCACTGCAGGACTCTAAGGAGGCGCCTGGGAAGATCTCCAGACACTGAGTCAGCTTGCAAAGCTGGGTTTGCCCCCTGAGGTCCAGTCCCTTGTTTAATTTTGTTAAATTAAAAAATAAATATCTTTCAGGTTTTTATCCATCTCCTGAGGTTTCTTTAACTTTACAGTGGCCCTGTTAAATGAAAGGCTTTCTGAGTGAGCTTGTGTGATGCTGTTACATTTAATGTTGAACTTCCTGTTTGCTTTGTAATAAAACACAGCTAAAATTTTGCACATGTTTAATTTTTCTCAAGTCCTCTGTCAGAGATGTGGGCTTGACATTCCTTGGAGACACACCATGCATTTCCTTCTTGTGAAATTTGAACTGTAAGAATATACCTACCACATTTAACCCTGACAGCCAGACTCCAGTATAAACTGTTCTTGGGAAAGGCCAACGGGGTATGATGTTCAAATACATCACATTACAGTGATATATGAGTACCCATGTTTATAGCAGCACAATTCAGGACAGTCAGATGTTGGAAACAGCTTATGCATCCATCAGCAGATGTGTGAAACATCTGATTTATTCAAAGAAAATGTGTTTGTACAAAATGGAGTACTACTCTGTCATAAAGAAAGATAAACACGAGTCATTCATTGGAAAGTGAATGTACCCAGAGACCATAATGGTAAGTGAAATAAATCAGACAGACAAATTTAAATGTCACACAGTTTCTCTTATATGAGAAACCCGAGTTATAAATAAAGAGAAAAATAAAAGATAAATAATAGGAAATAGAAAGATAGATCTTTCTCAACTGGGAAGAAGATCAAAAGATGGAAGGAGGGAGGACAGAGGGGGAGGCAAAGGGAATTTTTAAAAAGGAATTAAACTGTGTTACATACATGTACCAGCTCCACATGTGGAACTACAAACTTGTACCAATAAAGTAAAAGAAAAAAATTTCTTTCACTGAGTTTCAAGCTAAGTATATGAAGTAGCTTAATCTCCTCTCCAAAAAAGAAAAAAAAAAAAGAAAGAAAACTCAAGACTAAACAAACAAAACACATTGTTAAGAAAGACCTGTAGAATTTTTATGGCAAAATGACAGTAATGTTCACTAGGCAGCACCAAATGCACATGGTAATGTAAATCAGCTTTTTACTGAGTTAAAAGGAGTTCAGAGGGCAATGTCATGGTATCATCAACCTTTTGGACACTGCCAACCTTATAATTTATGGTCTGTGATACTAATGTGTTCTAATCTGAAATAAAGCAAATTAAAATAGTTCTTTCAGCCTTTCATCCTGGATTCCAAGAAAAGTCTACTTTCTGGTTACTTAGGCAGACGGCGGCAGCATTGTTGATTACAGTGGAAGAGCTGTGAACATGACTATTGTTGTGAATATTATTTTCAGGGCCTAGGACGGGGCTGTCATGGTAAGAATCAGCTTCCAGCACCAAGGGCAATCTCTAATTCTGGAATAAAAATAATTCTAGTGACCCATGCAGGAAGGAAAAGGTGTCCCACTGAGATGCGATGGAGCTCAGTCACTACCAATTCCCCCCGCCACCGACTTTGCCTAGAATATGTTACCAAATAGCTGTACAGAAAGGAAATTCAGTTGGAAGGAGAGTTATGTTCAAATGTCCACATTAATTCAGTCAGCATTTTAAGACTGTGTACTGCATGTGAGATTCAGTTTGAGCGCTAGCACACAGAAGTGAGCAGAATTCCCGATCCTCATGGAGCTTCCACACTAGTGGGAGAAGGTAAGAATGAGCAAAATAAAAAAGTGAATTATATAGCATAGAAGATAGTAACACATGCAACAGAGGAAATAAAGTGATAAAAAGGAAAAAAATGTGCAGAGGGAAAGTGTTGAAATTTTTACAACAGATGTAAGGAAGACTCACTAAGAAAATGACATTTGAATAAGGTCCTCAGAGAGAAAAGATGATTTTATGAGAACTGGGACAAACATTCAGGCAGAGAAAAGAATATGATCCTCCTGGGGCAGGAGGGAGTCTAGCGAGACAGAAGCAAGGGGCCTGGATATCTAGGTGTAGGTGGTTAGCCAAGGAGGTTTTCTTAGTCACTAATTAGAAAGGTTTATTCATTCAGTTTGAAAATAGAGGATCCTGTTGACCTTCTACTTCTTGTTACTCTCTGTTCCTTTTCCCTCTGCTTTCTCACTTTCTCCCAGATTTATTTGTGGTAACATCATGTGCTTAAACAATTCTCTGCCTCCTAGTGCCGAGATTGTAAACATTCCAGATTCAATGACCTTCACCTTGTCTCCAAAGAAAATATTCCAGGAAACGACCTGGTGCACTAAATAATTGTATTTGAAGACACTTCTAGCCATACAAGAAGTGCAATTGCATGTAGTAAACCATCTTCACGGTGAAAATTCCAAATGTTTGTTTGCAATGGAAAACTGGCCCATGTGCTGGCCTGGTAAGGGCAGCGATGAGGCTGGTGTAGGTATTTCTAGGATTGTGGCAGTGCTGAGGGAGGTGGTGCACAGATCTTGGCCTCCTACAAACGTGAGCTGCAACTCTCGTTTCAGCTAATGATGAAATTTTCTGAACAGAGTTTCACCATTACAGATTTTCATGAAGGTTAAATATATGTCAAACACATCATTCATAACTGGTGCCCAATAAATTGTTTCTTTGTCTCTATAACTGTTGGGGCATAAATAGTGGAAAGAATTCAGTGAAGGCCTAAGAGAGAAGGAATGGAGTCAGAGGATTCCCCTTTGGAAAACAAAGAGGAGTTTATTGGTAGGCAAGAAACCATAGAGATTTAAAAGGTGAAAGGTTATACCCTTTCACTTTTGAACATGCTGCAGGGAAGGCAATTGATAGGACACTGTTGTCATCACTTTCCTATAAAGCTGCCTCTATACCTCCCAGGAAGTAGCTGGGGTAGGGTGATAAGGGTCACCAAGATTCTGATGGCTCAGATTTATCGATGCTTACCTTTTGGGTGTTAACTCAGTTGCTGATAACTGTGCATTTGACTGATGTGATCGGTGGCCCGTGAACATGATCTGTCATGAGAAAGCACAGGGCCAAGTCAACTTTGGTGAAGAGGGGACATTCAGTTTGGCTTCTTCAAATATTGATAACTGTGGAAAGACATCT
This sequence comes from Hydrochoerus hydrochaeris, assembly GCA_004027455.1. NCBI lineage: Eukaryota > Metazoa > Chordata > Mammalia > Rodentia > Hydrochaeridae > Hydrochoerus > Hydrochoerus hydrochaeris. The sequence continues at coordinate 246,957 of PVLA01002225.1, read as the reverse complement.
CCGGATCTCTTACAAGGAAACAAAAGAACGAATACAAAGCACATGTATACTGTTTGGTACACAGATGATATTCTATCATCAAGCACTGGTTATTCAAGATAATTTCAGTAAACATTATTCAAAATGTTTTATTCTAAAGTTCATAGGATATTAATTTAATTAAGAATCAAATAGTATTGCATAATGGTAAAAGTATCATAACAAAGTAGAAAACATATCAATAGTTACAAGTAGAGTGGAGAAAAAAACATATTCTAGATCCAAATATACTGACAAAATTTTGCTGAGATAAAAGAATGATGCCAGCATCAAAAGCAGCTTGGGACTTCCTTTGATGCTAGTCTCTCATAAGAAAATGTAACTATTTAACTTATTCTTTGGTGTTTTCTCCCTTCCAAAATATCTAAGTTGTTTTAAACTGTAACTCATCATCTTCCATGTGCAATGAAAAGCTGCTGTCTTCTATAACCGATGAAATGATCCCATAATTGCGTCCATGTGGGAATGGAAATGAGATCCAGAACAAGAACTATGACTTGAGAAATGTGCATTACTAAAAGTGTAATGAAAACCCACTGACCTCTCTGTTGTTTGTTGGAAAGATCATGTGACTTATGGGTAAAAAAAATACAGGAAGTTTTGGAAAGTGATCAAAGGTTTTCTGTTTGCTGACTCTAAAATTTATGTACATGTGTACAAGAAACTCTTGCATTATTTTTCACTTCTTACTATGTGCTAAGCAAATCAATATATTTCCCACATTGAACACCCACAGTGATCTCATGAGAAAAGCACTGTTATTTTCATTTGCGGATGAGAAGAGAAGTTAGGATAAACATCTTATATGAGGTAACATCAGGCCCTCGCGGTGGGATTTGAGTCTCTCTGTATGACTAAAAACTAAAACTTGGTGTTCTTTCTCCTTCACCACTGTGTTGGTGAATACCTAAGACTTCATCTTCTTTCTCTACTTGACTTCTACCCACCAGCTTTTCTACTACTCTGATATGCTTGCTTTTCTACTTTATTGCTGTCTGCATCTGTTCTATATAGATGCCCATGAGATAGGATAACTTTTGATGAAAGACACTATTCATGTAATTTCTTCTGTGCTAATACAGTGTGGTATGGCTAACATCTGGGAACTTGTTGGATAGTCTTTGACATTTAGAAACTGAACTCAACAATGAAAGTTGGTTACAAATATTAATGACTAAATATTTCAACTTTATGAGAAGCACTGATTGGATCATATAAAATGAAAACTAGAACTTTTAAGCAATTACATAATGTCTTAGCCTTAGTAAATTTATTCCCTAAACATTTCTACTCCATAGTCCAGAATCTGAGCTACTTTGATGGTTTGCAGGAGTCTGATTTTTAACGGAGACATATGTATCTTGTCCATGATTCCCTCAAATCACTGCAGTGTACTCAAAGAACTTAGAACTTTTTTCTGAGTACTTTGTCATGATGAGCAGGTTCAGAGACTGCCTGGTGTGCCGTATGCATCTTCACCGTAGTGCGTGATGAACATTTATTTTCTACCCTAGAGTGAATATCATTTGGAATATTTTTGCAGCTTAAGGATCATGGAAAACTGTCCTGTGCAAACTATCTCACTATGGGCCCATCCCTGTCTAATGATCTCAGAAAGGAGTGCTTTTAATAGTGTTTATTTCCTCTTGTGTGCAGTGGAGAGGAGGCTGCCTATGAACAGTCCCCCTGTAGTTTTGAAAGGCGATGACTAACTGACAAGTCACTTTAGCTGCCTGATTGATTGATTCACAGTTGGGGATAGCTGGAGGGCAAGTTTTCACAACTCTAAGACCTGGAACTCACCTCTAATTGTGCCTCCGATCATGCAGCGTGATAGAGGCACATTGGAGGAGAGCACATTCTTCTTCATTTTAAAGTTATTTATGGCAAGTTAAAATCCACAGCTTGAAAAGACTTGAAAGAATGTATTCTCTTGTGAACATGAACCTTTGACTTTTTTTCTTTCTGGAAGAAATAAAATATGGAAAAAAACCTTATTTCTATCTTCACCAAGGCTTTAATTACTTTAGAGTCTTCCCATGTGCTTTTGGTATATTTGGCAATCCATGTTTATGAATGACCTGAAGAACAATTATGCAAACAGTTGCAAGTTATCTTGAAAGACAGAGAAAGAATTGTGACACATTTGTGTCTAATAAAACTTGGTTATAGCTGTGTGAAACTTCTTGATTTATAGAGCATTATCATTAGATAAATAATGTATGCAACCTAAAATGTTTTGAGTGATTAAATCTAATTCTGTCTTTTACATATTCTATAAATATTTTGAATAAAATTCTAAACATGATGAAAAGTGTTTTCTGTTCCAAATGAATATAGTTCTTCCCTTCTTCTCTTTGTGTATTTTTCTTGTGTCTCCCATCAAAACGTAATCACAGCAATAAAGCAATGAGTATGTATGGTTATGAGTTGTCTTACTAAATGGTACACTAAATGTATCTCATTAAATCTTCATTCACACATAATGTAATTTATTCCTAAGAATGCAAATATTTGTAGGAAAAAAACTGATTCTCACCATTGTTGTATGGAAAAATATACATTTACTAGATAAATAAGTAAATACCCAGAAAGTATGAACATTAAAGTAAAACAGACTGGTGAATTAATTAATGGATTAGGGTCAAATTGCAGACAGTCTGAACAACATAGACATCTGAACACAGCAATAGATTTTTCTGCAGCAGAAAAATTTTCTACTGGTACATCAGATTACAAATAAGTCTTCTAATTTCACTTCATTTCTTTTTCTTTTTTTTGATTTGTAGTCTTTTAAATCTAAGGTTTCAATTGATTGGTCCTAAAACTCTCTAAAATAGTCTTTTTTTCTGTAACATATAGTGAATACTAATCAACTACTGAGGAAAAACCCAAGGTATTGTTTGAAGTTACGTTTAATATATATGGGGAGAAGAAGTAAGAATTGGCTACAAATATCCACATATATACTGAGAGTGGAAATGAATTAAACTGGGTAACTGATCACTAGATATATATTTCTGGTATATACAATGAATTACATCTCATTAAGTAACCTTAAGTAATCAGAACACCCATAGATTGACCCTTGGGCTTCCACAGAAGCTGAAAGGCAAGTTTTACCTCAAAGTCCCTAAAGTGGAGCATTTGATCAATGATCTTCATTTATAATGACGGACTCTCTCATCATCACCTCGGGTGTTACTGCTAAATATGAATGCACAGTTACAGGCTATGGGACCTTTCAGAAAAGCTTCCCCACAATGAGACAAAGATAAACAGATAAAATGAAGCAGAAGCATTATGTATAAGAAACAATGGAGTATTCCACCTTGCAGATTCAGAAATAAAGATTATTGTACCTATAAAATAATGAAGAGGTGCCATAAATAAAGAAAACAGATAAAAAGAGAAACCTTGCAAGTTTAACTGTGATTACTGAGATAAAGGACTGAGTAAAATGGTTGGAAGATAGATAGTCAGTGAAATCCCATACAGTCAAATGAAGAGAAGAAAATTGTTATTTTGGGAAAATAATGAAAGACTAGAATTATCTATGATAAACTTAAGAATAAAGAACAGATAATATGAAAAAAATATCACAAAACCATGGAGTAGTTCCTGAAAAGATATCTGTGGGACCAGTGAATGGATCTTAATTTAAAAACATGTACCACAAAGCATTTGTGGACCAGGGATACAGAGGAAGGTTCTCAGGGATTCCAGTTTCTACAATTGTCCAAAAGGAACAATAAAATCAAATCACAGGTAAAAGTAGAAGAAATAGAATAGCATCTGACTTGTGGTTATACTAAGTTCTAAAAAGCAATAGATTGATTCATGATTTTGAAGTAAAAATGGTTTTTTGCCTACAATTCCATATCCAGCCACTGTATCAATAGAAATTTAGCTAAACTGAAGACATTTCAATACATGAGAGGAGACATGCACTCATGCTTTCTTTGTTTCTTTTCTTTTCTCTTGTTTTACTACCAGGGATCAAACTCAGGACTTTGCCCTTTCTAGGCAGGCACTGTGCCACTGAGCTATATCCCCACCCCAACGCATGCTTTTTTGAGCACTTTTAGCAAGTACACTTTATTATGATGAAATAAATGAAGAAATTGAAAAATTATCTCTGAGAAACCAATCCAAATGAATCTTAGTTAGCCACTAGGGCCCCAGCAAGCACATGACCCAGGGAAAATGGCTAAAAGACTTAGGGACTGGTGGTAGAGAATAAAGTTTGTTGTTAGATGGATAAGGAACAGATGTTTCTCATTATAAGAGATGGTGTATATGTTGGTTTAACCACACCATTTGTAGCTTATGTCTCATGATTCATATCCCATTAGGTTTAATATTTTTGCCAGAGCCAGAGCCGTCTCAGTTTGAATAATAAATCACATGGTCATCTTAATTACAAACATTTGGTTCAATTTAATTGTTTAAAAATTATGTATATGCATTTGTTATGAAATACATGGATTAAAATAAAGCTTTGAACAGAATAAAATGTATATTGGCTTGTGATCTTGTCTTTGCTGAGAGAGAGTGAAAACCAAGAGGCATAAGATCATTCTGTAAGTGGGAGGGGTAGTGCTGGCATAGAACAGATATTACCTTTTTTCTTGACCTAATATGGAAAATAAGAAAACAAGAAATAAAAATCTTCCCATCCAATGACTGACTGAAACAGACCTGTGGGTCAGATTAACCCTATTTCAGGAAAGCAGGCGACAGTGAGAAAGCATGCAGAACTGAGAACTTAGGGAACATCAAAATAAATCCTGGCACAAGGAAAAGAATGCCATGTTAGCAGTAGGAAAACTTCATTTATGTGTGATTTGAACTCTACTTGGAGTAGGCACAAACACAAATCATTTAAATTCAGATTACTGCAAGCATATGCTGAGGAGCTCAGGAGGGGAAAAATGAAAAGAAAACTTGAATTCCCTTCTTTTCTATGCAGGTATTTAGAGAATACTACAGTTAGTTGTTTTTGTTTTTTTTTTTCCAATTGAGACAGTGTAGTGAAACTGATACAGAACTTCACAGCAGGTTACCGGGATAACAGTAATAGGTACTATAGTATATCTCGCTTTCTTCACGGTTGTTCTTTTAATCAGGTATAGCAGAATCAAAGGAAATACATAACATTTATAGAACTTATCAAAACAGAATATTGAATAGAGCAATACCATTAATCCGAACAAAGCAAAACAGTGATAAAATTGTTTGCCTTCAAAGAGATGGTAGAAGGAAATCCCCCTTATTTGCTATATTGCATATAGTCAACCTTGCAAAAGATGCTCAGATCTCTGGCTCCCACTTGCTAAGGGGGTGGGTGGGTGGGGGGAGTGGATGTTTGAATCTCAGCCCGCATGCACCGGTGGGCTCACAGACCCTTACCAGGGTGGCAAGCTGGCTGCTTGGTTTCTGAGCACCCTAAATTCCAACATGACACGGATCTCAAGAGACGCTGATGGTTCTCACCCTGGGGTGGCAGTGGCTTGCCAGGCCACAGCCACTTACCAGGGCAGCGAGCTGGTTGCTTGGTTTCCCAGCCCCCTAAGTTCCAACATGGTGCTTACAGTTAGCTTGTTAAACATGGGGAATGCCTGTATCCCAGACCTCAACACAATCTAATTTTTCTTGGGGTAAGGGAAGTGAGGTAAAGGTAAAAGGGATGACCGTGGCTCGGGATGGTCCTGGAGCTCAGCTTGATCTGGTATTTGTAGTCAACAGTGGAGTTCATGCTGACCTCTGTTTCTGTTCTATGTTTCTTACAAACCTGGGCCACACTGTCAGTATAATACTTGTCTCTTCTGCATTGAGAATGATGATATAACTTAGATGTGCTTTTGTTTATTAAAGTAATTAATGTAGATTTATTTTCTAGTACTCTAATAGTTAAAGGAAGGAGGAAAACCCGATAGCCATTCAGCTGTAATTGCTAATTAGTTTTTGTGAGCATAATCACTCATTGCTTTTCAATTGCTAAGCAAGGTTTCATTGACTAGACTAGCATTTATGGATCCACTTACCTGTTCAGCTTTTGGGTTGTTTTTAAGTTTTAGCTGTGACAACTAACGCTGCCTGAAATGTGTGTGCAGATTTGTCATAACCAAGATATGACCAAAACATATAATGAATGTTTAAATTTTTAAAAAACGAATTATTACAGTAAAAGACACATTGCCATTAATCTCCCTTAAAACACTCTGTGTCACTTTTGAACATGCTTCTCCGGTGCTCTTGTTGTTTCTGAAGCAGCTCTGGAAGTCTTCTCCAGTGAGGTTTGTGAGTTGTGCTGTGGCTGCCTCGATGTCTTGAGCTGACTCCAAATGTTTACTTTTCTGTTTTAAAATTAATTTTATTGGAACATATTAATATACATAGGGTAAATAGGGATCAAAATATTTACTTTTCATGGTCATTTTGGCTTTGGGGAAGAGCCAGATGTCACATGGTGCCAGAGTCAATGAATAAGGTCAGTGCAGACACATCATAATGCTTTTTATTTGAAAAAATTGCCCTTACCATTTTGAATCTATTCAGGACATTGAGGCAGCTAGGATGGTACAACCACAGACATTCATGAAAGAGGATTCCAGAGTAGCTGCAGAAGTGTCAAGAATGGTGGAAAAAGTGAAATCAAAACACAGGGGAATATTTTAAGGAGAATTAATAGCAGTGCATCTTTTACTGTAATAAAACTTTTAAACTTTTATTTTATTTTTTGTCTTTTTGAGACAGGTTCTCGCTATGCAGTTCAGGCTGGTCTTGAACTCACTTCGTAGCCCAGATTGGCCTCAAAGTCATGATGATCTTCCTGCCTCAGCCTCCTGAGTGCTGGGATTCCAGGCATGCACCACCCGGCTTAACTTTTACTTTAATATTCATTGTGTCACACTTCCTATGCTGTTGTTTCATGTGAGCAAATAATAAGTGGAAAGGTTAAATAGTATGGCAGGTATAGTTTCAATTTTTAGGAAACTTAAAAATTGATTTCCAAAATAGCTATACCATCTTAAATTCAAACCAACAGTGAGAGAATTTCCGTTGCTTTACACCATGGCCAACACTTAGAACGTTTGATCTGTTTAATGCTGGTGATTCTTATAGGTGTATAATGGTAGCCTGTATGATTTCAATTCATATTTTCCTAATGATGAATAATCTTTAACATTTTTCCTTGTCTTTATCTGAGGTTTTTGTATCTTTACAGGTATAGTGTTTGTTAAAATCATTTGCATATTAGATATAATGGACTTAGAATATGTAAATATATTCATGTATATGTTCTTTGTGACTTGTCTTAAAATTTCAAACTATATTTTTCAAAGAATGAAACATTTTAATTTTGATGTCCTCAAATTTACTGATATTTGTTTGAGTCTGTGTGTGTGTTTGTGACATTTTTAAGAATCTTCACTGAATTCAAAGTCATTAAAATATTTTTCTATATTTTTTAGGGAAGTTCTATAACTTCAGCTTTACATTTAATCTCTGATATATTTTGAATTAATTTTAGTGTGAAATCAGAGTCAAGGTTAATGTTTTTGACATATATCTATCCAATCATTGTAGCACTGTTTGTCAAAATTATTTTCTTTTCCTCACTGAATTGTCTTGGTACCTTGATGAAACTTAGCTGGACATGTACATGCGGTTATTTTTGTGAAATTTATTCTGTTCCATTGATTCGTTTCTGTCTCCTCATAATATCACATTATCTTAAGTACTATAGCATTTTGTTTTGAAATGAGTATCATGTACATTTTCTAAAGTTATATTTGTGCATTTTTCAGGCTATTTGAAGTTTATGGATACATAAGAATAAAGTTTCCATTTTTACAGAAAAGTACAATGCTTGGGTTTTAAGATTACACTGAGGTATAAATTAATTTTATGGGAATTGATATCTTAAAATATTGAGTCTTCAAATCCATAAATATGGCATATTTCATCATTTAATTATTATTTAGCTTCTATAAGCAATGTATAATTTTTACAGTATATCATATACTCTTCATTTTTATCTCTTTGTATTTCATATTTTGATGTTATTATAAGGAATATATATTTTAATATCAGTTATAATTGATTGTGGCTATTGCTTGTAAATGTAATTGATTTTTGTGTTTTGACCTCACATTCTGCAACCTTATTAAACTGTTATTTGTTCTAAAGGTTTTTTTATTGTTTCTATAGAATTCTCTACTTAAATGGTTTTTATTTGTGAAAAAAAATTTACTTTTTTTCTTCTAAATTGTTAAATTTTTTTTGTTTCTTTTTTTTTTTTTAACTTTATTACACTGACTAAATCCTGACTACAGCGTGTTCAGCACTAGAGTAAAGAGCATGGATATCCTCGCCTCATTACCTACTTCATGGGAAAACATTCTGAATCATGTTAGCTATAAGTTTTTGGTAGATGCCCTTTAATAGGTTATAAGTGTTGTCAATGGTGTAAAGCAACTGAAATTCTCTCATTGTTGGTTTGAATTTAAGATGGTGTTAGCTATTTTGGAAACCAACTTTTAAGTCTTTGTAATTTCAGTTTCCTGAGGGAATTTTTTAAAAATCAGGAATTAGAAGTTAAGATTTCATCAAATGCTTTTTCTAAATATATGGAGGTGATCATGTTATTCTTTAATGTATTACTGTAGTGAATTACATTGACTGATCTTTGATGGTCAAGCCAAATTTTCATTTCTGAGCTAATCCCACTGAATCATAATGTACCATACATTAGAAATTTAAAGATAATATTAAAAGAATTTCTGAGCTGAAATACACCTCTCCTCCTTTAAGTTGCATTGGGTATTGTGCTTCAGTGATGAATAAGTGGATAGTCAGAGCCCTTGTACAAGGTCTTGCCATGTAGTGCGTGCTAGCCTTGCACTCACTTATGTAGCCCAGGCTGGCCTTGAACTCTTGGTTATCCTCCAGTCTCAGCCTCCTGAATGCTGGGATTACAGGCATGTACCACCATGCCTGGCTGTCTTATTTCTTCTTTGATTAGAGACTAACAAAGATGTAAACCTCTACCTGCTGGAAACTTCTTCTATTGACAGCAAGGGCTAAGATTTCATAAAGTTCACCTACTGCCTTGCTGGTATTTGGGAATAAGGAGGACTATGAATATGTTTTGTATTTCCTCCTCACTGCAGAATTGATAAATTCTCATTACGAAAAAGTAAAATGTGGAAAACATGGAAGAAATGTCACCTATGGTTCTATCATCCAGAAAACAATCACTTTTGGCATCAGGGTATATTTCATTTTAATCATTTTTGCAGAGCATATTATTTGTACATTAATGTTGTCATGTGAAATTAAATATATTAATGTTTTCAATATTATATTTCTGGCTTGGAAATAATATGTGCTTAGTGTACCAAAATACCTCAATAAACAAAGTTATCACTAAAATAATCTCTGCTGATATTTATTTCCTTAGAATAGTTTTACATACCAAGCATCACTCCAAGGTAAGTATTTCTTAACAATTCTAGTAATACATCGAGGTTAAAAATATCAAGTGTACAAGATAGCTTTCATCACATTTAGATACTCACAAAAGTGAACTTAATTTATCCGTATTTATTATAAATAATGGTATCTTGAAGACAAACTGTACCCTCATTGTTTCTTCACTGCTGAGACAAAATATCTGGCATCACAAAAGTTAAATGAGGAGAGATTTATTTTGGATCATAGTTTGTAGAAGATCCAGTCCATTGTTTACTGGTTCTAAATAGGGTGACATGGTAAAGAGGTGTGGCAGAAGAGGACCAGGTCATGGCATAGGGACAGGAGGAAGACAGAGACCAAGGGTGAGGGAAGGAGATACATTACTCCAGGACGTGTCCCCAGTGACCCACCTCCTCTGACCAAGCTTCTCCTCCCAACCATCACATTTAGCTACAAACTCATCAAAGGAACCACACCCCCATGTTCAAATCACCTCCCCAAAGCCCTACCTATAAACAAACGAGGCTTTGGGGCAGGGGGATATATAGATAACAAATTACAATGAGGAAAATATTTTTAAAAGTATATCTGAAAACTCCTGAATATTGACAATATCAAGAGCTTAAAATGCCCGATATTTACCAGAAAAAAAATTATATCAAAGTTCTTAAAGGATGGCAGAATTTACACAGAACTCTAGATGTTTAAAAATTTGAATTAATACAATATAGCCAAGTTGGCTGATTACCAAAATTAGACATAGGGACACAACTACACCATGGGAGAAACCGACAGATGGACTCACTGACAGACAGGTGCTAACATGCACATTCCTGTACAGACTGAAAACAAAACAAGTTTAAAGGGACTGCTTGAGGAATTGTTAAGCCAGCAGATCTTACATCCACTTGAAAACAGGCTAGTTTTGAGCAAGTCATTGTAGATTTATTGTGGTTGTTAGTGCCTTAAAATGTAATATATTTGACTTTCTCTTCATAAGCAGCATTTGCTTATCTCTTGTATGTCATAGCAGGGATCCAGGCTAAGGCCATATTTTTCATTAATTGGAAGGTCCTAAATCTTTAGTGACCATATGGCTTCTTTTGGTATGTGTAATTACATTTCCCAGCAGAAGGGAGTCTAATATAACAATATTTCATCTTTGTTAAAATCTTCTAGCTAATGTGGCTGTGAGAGCAAAAAAAAAAATTGCTGTAGGGGTGGTAATATTAGCAAAGTGTTCAGTAAGAATTTCATTGCAGGCTTTATATGTGATTAAAAAATATAGAAGGCTGTAATTTCTAATTAAATGTTGTCTTTTGAGATAATCGTAGATTCACATGGAGTTATAGAAACACTACAGAGAGATCCTTTATGTAATATATTTTACCTAATTTTCCCCTGCAAACATTTGTTTCTGGAGTGTCCGCCAAAGGCCCATGTGCTAATGACATGGTCAACAGCTTGGCACTACTGGGAGGTGGTAGAACATTTTATAGATGGGATCCAGTGGGAGGTATTCATGTCAGTGAGGGTGAGTTCTTTAAGGCGATTTGGGGGCTCCTTGTTCTCTTTCTCACTCTCTTTTTCTTCCTGGTTATGAGATGACCAATTTTGCCTTGTTACAGGTTCAGGTTATGATGTTTGATTTATCCTAGGCCTAAAAGCATCAGTGGTCAACAAATCAGGTACCTGAACCTCTGAAATTGTGATCCAAAATAACCTTTCCTCTTTAGGAGTATCTCATATTTGTTATAGTGATAGAGAGATACCTAGCATATCAGCAATAATAATATTTATTAAACTGTCACGAGGATTAAATACACTGATGTTGGTATTGATAAAAGACAATTTTTTTCAGATTTCCTCAGCTTAGCTTTATGTGTTTAGTTTATGCACTTGTATGTGATTAGTTCTATGCAATTTTACCACATGTGTGTTTACAGGCTATGTATTCACTAAGAGCACAACAATTAAGATGCAGAAAAGTCAGAACCACTGTAAGGATTTCTTTTGCTTTTCCTAACCATACGTACCCTCCATGACTTTCATGCCATACTTAAGCTCCAGAAACCAATTCATTCTTTATTTCTAAAAGCTTTTTATTTCAAGAATCTCATCTAAATGCAATTATACTACATGTAAACTTCAGGATTGACTTTTTAAAAAACTTAGCATTCCTTTGAGATATAACCAAGTTATTTTGTATATCAATAGCTTAATCCTTTCTATTGTTGAGTAGTATTCCATGGTATGAGTGTATAACAGTTTGTTTTATCACAGCAGTCCCCAGTATTTTTGGTACCTGGGACTGCTTTTGTGAATGTCAGTTTTTCCAAGGGTGGGACTTGTAGGTATGGTTTTTGGATGATTGTAGTGCATTGAATTTATTGTGTACTTTATACTATTATTACACTGCAATATATGATGGAATGATATGCAACAAATATAGTAATGCAGTGGAGTCCTGAGTATATTTCTTCTGCAGTGAGATGGTACTAAGGGCAGATGATGGGATACAGTAACACCTGAAACATGGTGCTTATGTTCAGTCTACTCTGTATTCTTGTTTTGAATGTTATCACTACAGAAAATCTGTCTTTACAAAGATAGGATGTTGGAATTGGAATCAGGCTTTTCATTTCAAGGTATTCTGCTTTGACTTTAATCCAGAATGTATGGAGATTTAAAATTGTCACCAACATTCTTTTAAGGTCATCATCATTTGCAGTCTCAAGCAGTTGGTTCTTTTCTTTTTTAACCGTGAACACTGTGACCCACAAATGGGTCACAGCTCCACTCCTTTCCATTTTTGGGGTTGTTTGTGGATGGGAAGTAATGCTCAAACTGTTTGGAAAGCTGAGATAAGTAATGATGTAGCAGCTTTGAAAAAAAAAGTAAGGTGTCTTATTTGATTTTCTCTTGTTGCTGAGACAAGATACCTACCACCCAAAGTTAAAGGGAGAATGGTTTATTTAGCTCACAGTTTGTGGAGCTATCAGTCTATAATCAGCTAGCTCCAAGGCAAGGTGATATGGCAGAGGGGCAACAGTTCATGATGGTGGTAAACAAAAGCAGCAAGAGACAAAAGAGAGAAGTAAGCCTCCTTTCCTCCCTTATATTGTATGCAGGTTACCCATCCTAGGACAGGGATAGCATAAACACTCCCAATCCCAGCACTAGACAATAGACCAATTTATTACAAACTCTATATTCAGCCACCTTTATGACCACATGAGGCTTTGGGGGGACATCCAGACACAACCATAACAGGTCTTGACTCAGTCTCTTTCAAAATCTCAACCAATGTCAAATTTGATAAAAATCTCAATATTCTCTCATCACCCCCATAATTCCAGTTTGGATTTGAATACAGTTACTTAGTTTGCCAGCATGAACACGGTTGTCATTCTCCCTTGAAGTAATAGCTTGAATTCATCAAGCAAGTAAAATATGTCACATGACTAAGCAAGTTTTATGACCTGTTTTGTATCACTGAATTGTACTGACAGTGGTGATTGTTTTTCTATAGGAAATCTCTGGAAGAGTTCTCATACTCAGAAACTCTGACCAGTGATCTATCTTTAGAAAGTCATGTCATTTCTATGTATAAGAGAAGATATGTGCACTCTGCATGAATGTACTCACAAAGCCGCCTGAATAGGCATAAATTAAAGGCATATACTTTAATGTAGTTTATAATTTTAACCATGTTCTGCAAGATGTTGCTAAATTCAGGTGACAGTTTTTGAATGGTGAGCATTTCTCTATGGATGGCATGGACTCATATTCAGAAATGCTCACTTTGAACTGAGTAGAGATGTCAGAGAACCATCTGATTACAACCACTCTATCTGTGAATATATCAACACAGAATGACCAATTCATTTTTTTCTGATTTATAGTCATTCAAGGACTTGAATAGTTCTGCAGATGTGGTACAATGAGTGGTGCTTTGGTTCTTGAATTTATTTCTTTCCAGGATTCTGTTTGCAAACTGAATTGGATAAAAACTGAAACAAATTTTCCCATAAGATCAACAATGAACCTATCTGTTGCATTCAATTTGGTTCTCATCCAATTTGATTGTGACTAGAATTGTAGGAAGAATTAAATTCATGAACAAAGATACCACATCATTGGTTGGCAACAAGGGATCAAATAACATATCCTCATGTTTATCCTTCTGAAAAATACATCACACAAAAGCAAGCATTGTTGTGTATTAACATCAGTAAACTTTTCAGTCTGGATTGCAATCACAATGACTCATTAATCCTCTATAATGACTGTACAGTATCTTCTGTTATTTTATGAGCTTTACTAATTTTGGTACTAGTTGAAAGGGAAACATGTGCTGCCTTTTGTACTATAGTCTGTCTTAAAATTTCATGACAAATGTCTTCAGTAGCAGGCAAGATTAACTCTTCACCAATAGTGAAAGGATTTTTAGCTTAAAAATGCATTTAGCTACTTTCAGCATAGATATATTGATTAGATGTGGTCTTCAATAATTCTTTCTGTTCCTCATATTCTAATTTTTTATTTCAGAAAAACTCTGAAGGCTTGTCTCTTAATACATGGTGCTTGGTCTCCATATGGTGAAGCAATTCTCAAGGATTCATAGCTTTATTAGATAGCAAATAATTACATATTATACAAAGTAGGCTTGGAGAACATGAATCACCTGTTGCAATGAGCCCATAATTTAAGTGAGATTCTTGGTGTATTTTCTCAATGCAGCTTTATTTTTGTTGCAGTCTTAGAGTTTTCTGCTGTCTCATTATTGGATCTTTCTCACATTTGAAAGATGCTCTCTAGTGACAATTGTTTTTAATGCATTTTAACTAGTATTGGCTTATAGGCTTATCAAAACTGGAGAGTGGTGCAGAAAATAGTGGTGAATAAAATAATGGGCAGGGTATTTGTTAATGTCAGCTTCTGACTTAAGGCCTGCCACCAGATATAAATAAAAAATTGAAGCCCATTGACTCATTTTCTACTATAAAGCCTGACAACAATTGCAGCTTAATTTTCACTGCTAGGGGTTTGATATGACTCAGCAAGCAATTGATTTATTATGGTCTTTGTGTAGCTAACCCTCTGTTAATATTTATCCTGTATTTGCACTCCATTGTTGGCATCACTGCCTCAGCTCCACCTCTGATCATCAGGCATAGGATTCTCATAAGAAGCATGCAGTCTAGATTTCTACCATGTGCAATTCACAGTAGGCCCCAATGAGAATATAATTATCCACCACTGATCTCACAGGAGGTAGAGCTCAGGTGTTAATGTGAGTGTTGAGGAGATAAAACTTCTCTTGCTCACTGCTTACCTCCGCTCTAAGGCCTAGTTTCTAAGAGGGAACAGACTGGTAAAGGAGTACAATGCTTGTTTTACCATTTACTTATTGAAAAATGCATTTTTTCTTCTAGGTTGAAAAAATTTTTAAGATAGAGCTGCCATGGATATTTGTATACAGATTTAAGTGAGAAAATATGTTTTCATTTTATTGGAATAAATACCCAAAGGTACAATTGCTTAGTCATATGGTTATTATATTTGTATTTATATTGCTGGAGCTCTTGTAAAAGCATATAAGCAGTATGTGTGCACACTTGCTTGTTGGTGTTTAATCCACTTTGCCAATCTCTGTTTATGATTACTATATTTAGAATTTACAATTAAGGTAACTATTGATATGTCAAATACGTCATTTTGTTAATTTTCTCTTTTTTTCCTCATTTCTGTATCTCTTTTCTTTCCTTCTTATGGGTCACTTGATAGTTTTTAAGATTGCATTTTGAGTTACTTACATCGTTTCCAAGGATATCTATTTTGGTATTTTTTGTAGTGGTTGCTCTGAGTATTAGAATATTCATGAAGGTCTTGGTTGTAGTTCAGTGGTAGAGTGCTTGCCTGGAATGCAGGAAGTCCTGGGTTCCATATCCAGGACTGAAAAACCCAACCAAATAATCAACCAAGAAACAACATGTGAGCTGTCAGAGACTAGTAGTATTAACATTTTCTACTTTGAGTGAAGTGTAGAAACTTATTTCCACTGAGGTCCACTTAATTTCCTCCTTACTTATAGATATACCTTTGATATATCAGATGATGTCTTAGTTTTCTTGTTGTTGAGACAAAGTACATGCGCTAAAATTTAAAGGGGGAAAGGTTTATTCAGCTCACAATTTGTAGAGGTTTTAGTCTATAATCAGCAGGGTGGCATGGCAGACAGGTAACACTGAAGAGAAACAGTTCACGGCGGGCAGAAGGTAGCAACAAGGGACCTTAACAGTGTTTTTCTTCCACTTTTATTTTACTCAGGCTACTTAGGGTGGGTAGCACTCACACACTTTATCCTAGTGCCCATGACCCTAGTAAAACACCATGAATCAATCTCAGTGTTACACATTCTAGATCTACTCACCCCAGAAAAAGCCCCATCTATGACTGCATGATGCTTTGCGGGGACACTAAACACAAATCATAACAATGGTGTACATAAAATCCTTTGATACTACTGTCTTCAAGAGGTATGTCAAACTCCTGTTCTACTGAGCACAGACTGTACTTAGTTACACACACAATAATATAAGAGTGATGGTATGAAACTTTAGAGACCAATTTGTAGAAGGTTCCCCTTCCTGTGCTCTATTAAAATCAGTCACTATGTTGTGAGTAGCCAGACACACACTTGCATGGCCAAGAACTGAGCTTCCTGCAAATAATCAGGTGGGTGAGCCATCTGTAGAGTAATTCTTCTAGCCTCCATCAAGACTTTTGAATCAAATTTTATTTTCTTGAGACAGGGGTTTCACTGTGCTATCCAGACTGCCTCCAACTCCTAGGATCAAACAAAAACCCTTCCTCAACCTTCCCAAAACTTGAGAATTCAGGTAAACTCCAACACACCTGGTCCTTTGATTCAGCTTTGGCTGACATCTCCATGTTAACCTCATGAGATAACCTGACTCACAGCTTACCTATCTAGGCTGCTCCTCAGTTTCTGAACTCAAAAACCATGTCAGATAATAGATTCAGTTGTCTTAAACCACAAAATTTTGCAGTCATTTTCCATGCAGCACTATGAAATTTATGCAAATATCAACTGTGTAGGAAAACCTATTAAATATACTAGATAATCTAGAGAATGGTTTAACTTTCTTGAAAAAAACCTACAGATTACCTTTGCTTTGATAATTTTGGCAATTAAGATGAAGCCAAGAGACAGATCACTGAGTTGCCTAACTTGTGAAGGATGTTCAGTCTTGTTTTTATAATTGGAGTAAAGGAGACTCTAGGACATGGGATGGTAGAAGTTTCTTTATCTCTTGCTCCCACATACCTCTTTGCTTCCCCACCCACCCTTCCCTGAAGCTACTGGCTGTGTGCTGGTTTTATGATGTTTGTTTCTAAAGGCTAACCTTGATCACACATGAAAGCATCCCAGAAACTGTGTGCCACGACTGGTTGCGAAATAATTAGCCAATAGCCGGCATCTGTAAAGATTTACTGTTCAAATCTTAAGCCATCTGGCATGTCTTCTGAATATATTATTTGCTCACTGCTTCCATTCAAGCACTACATGGAAAGAAACAGAGGAGAGATTCTGATACACGAGATAAAAACAAAATTAAATATACCGGAAAACCAAAAATTAAATTAAACCAAAATTAGATATGCTTGTTAAGCTATATTATTTGGCTTTCACAGTATCTTTGCTCAACTCCCCTAGTCTTGTTTTGTATCTGTCTTTAACAACAATTTTCCGATCTGCCTTATGACAAAATACATGAGAAAACCAACTTGGAGTTATTTTTGATCATGGTTCCAGAAGTTTCATTCAATGGCTGTTTGGCTCTGTTGCTCTAGGCCTGTGATGATGAGGAAAGAGCATGTGGCAGAGAGGCCTGTTCATATCATAGTGGCTGGCTCGGGACAGAGAGGAGAAGGGGCATGTCTCAGTGTCCCCTCCAGAGGCATGACTCCATCAGGACCCGCTTCCCTCCACCTCCCAGTGAGGCCACAGCCTGGAATCTAGTCTTTAAAATAGGTTTTTAGGGGACATTCCAGATCCAAACTGTTGCACTAACTACAAATATTCTGCCTTTGAGTCTTTAACTCATGAATTTTTTTAAACAGCCAAAACAACACCAGAATCATCAACAGAAGCTCTGTGCTTCATGGAGGAGTGTGAGGGTCTATTGGGAATTGAGAGGAGGAACATTTACATAGAAGCCACATTGGAAGGTAGCAAGAGATCACAAAATCTTTTTGCAGGTTTTCTAACACATTTACTATGACTTCCTGCATATTTGGAGTTGCACAAAAGTTTACTGCAAATGAGTTTAAGACAGCTAATATTTATTATCTGATACGGTTTCTGCGGTCAGGAATTAAGGAGGTGCTCAGGTTTTCTCATGAGGTTAACAGCAAGACGTCAGTCAAAGCTGAATCAAAGGGCCAGGTGGGATGGCATGTACCTGACATTTGACCTTTTGGGGAGATCGAGGAAAGAGGATTACTTGAACCCAGGAGTTGGAGGCCAGCCTGAACAGCATAGTAGTGAGACCCCTGCCTCAAAAAAGAGCCCTTGGTGGTGCTTCAGGTCCTCCCCTGTTCCCACTTGTTGGCACAGCCACTGAAAGCAGTATTATCCTGTACAAATCATCCTCCTCTTCTTCATTTATCGCTTTCTTACCTGTTATTCCCTCACGTGGTGGTTGTCAAACTTCAGTATGTTCAAAACCGCATGGAAGTCTAACCGTCACAGATTTCAGAGTCTACTGCTAGCGTCTGCACTGGGCCTGAGCTCCTAGCAAGTTCCTGAGGGGTCCCGTTGCTGCTGCTCTCCAGACAACACTAAGAACCGCTGCCCTGAGGCTTTTAGCTTGTTTGGTGATCTCAAGGATCTAAATTGAACGTTTAATACAAAGTTCCTAAGGTGAGGAAAAGAGCCAAGGCAGCTAAGAAAGCCACCAGATGGCTGTGCATGAGCCATAAAAGAGATCTGTCTTAGCAGTTAAGAAAGGAAAAGGAAGGGGAGTGAGTAAGATGGCCTGAGTCCATGGAGTCCAGTGAAGATCAAGGTAGTTAACAACATATACCTGGTAAAAGGTCCTTGAAGAACTCTAAAAATTCTTCCTATATATCTGAACAAATGTTAAAATGTATGTGTGTGTGTGTGTGTATGTGTGTGAGAGAGAGAGAGAGAAGAGAGAGAGACAGAGACACAGACAGAAAGAGAGGGAGAGAGAGAGAGGGACAGGGACAGGGATTGGGACACTGAGAATTTCATTGTGCCTGTGTGCATATGAGGATGTTCAGGCAGACGCAGACTTTTGCTAAAGTCTGAAGTTAGTCAGAACAGAGGCAGCATGTTTGCGATGGTGAAGTGTAATCTTTTCCCTGTGGATTTTCATACTGTTCTCCCTACTCTCTAGGGTGTCTTTCCTGCATATATAATCTTTTCCCTTCTTTCTTCTTTCCTTTCCCCTATTCCAGTTGTTCTTTTCTTTTGAGCAGTTTTTTTTCCATTTCACTTTCATCATATCTTTTGTACATTTTAAATCTTAATTACTCTTTCAGTTTTTTACACTAGGGAGACAATACAATATTTATGTATGCAAGGCTTATTTAGTTCACTTATGGGGATGGTCTCAAGTTGCCTTTACCTTTAAAAGGCAAGACAAGGTAGACAAGGTAGACAAGAATGATTTACCTTTAAAAACTTTCAGTTTCTCCTTCTTTACAGCTAAGTAATACTCCATTGTATAAAAATGCCACAATTTTTTTTTTCTCCATTTGTGGTTGATGGACAATTTGATGGTTTCCAAGATTTAGCTATTACAAATTGTGCTACTATAAACGTGGGTACACATGTATCACTGTGGTATGATGTTTTCAATACTTCTGGAAAATACCCAGAAAAGGAATAGCTGAATCAAATGGGACCTCTAATGCTAGCTTTTTTAGAATCTCCATACTGACCTCCACAGTGGTTATAACAGTCTGCCCTCGCACCAACAGTGGAGGAGTCCTTTATCCCCACAGCCCCTCCAGCATTTGTTATTGGTTGATTTTGATGAGAGCCATTCTTTCTGGGGTGACATAGAATGTCTGTATTGTTTTAACTTGTGTTTCTCAAATGACCAGTGGTGTTGAACATTTTTTAATATATTTATTTGCCATTCATATTTCTTCATGTAAGAAGTGCATATTCATCTCAGATACCCATTTTTGAATTGGGTTTTAGAATTTGGGGACCTGATTTTTAGAAGTTCTTTATATGATCTAGACATAAGTCCCTTGTCTGAGAGACAGTTGGGTAAATTTTTTTTCCCATTTTGTAGGTTGTCTCTTCACTCCAATGGTGATTTTTTTGATGTGAAAAAACTTTTTATTAAGATGAGATCCCAGTTGTTCATTCTTTGATGAACTTCCTGTACGGTTTATGTTTTGTTCATGAACTCTTTGCCTATTGCTATGTCTTCAAGATTTCTTCCTACCTTGTCTTCCAGTAGATTTAGTGTTTCTGTTTTAATATTTAGATCTTTGATCCATTTTGACTTTAGCTTGGTGCATGGTGATAGATGTGTTTACTTTTAGTCTTTGGCACGTGGAAAGCCAATTTTTCCGGCACCATTTATTAAAGAGGCTATCATTCTTCTAGTGAACATGTTTGGCCCCATTGTCAAAGATAAGGTAGCTGAAGTGTTTCTGTAGCTATGACTACATTTTCTAATGTGTTCTGCTGATCCTCAGGTCTGGTTTTTTCCCCTCTTTTCCAGTACCATGCTGATTTTGTTGCAGTACCTTTGTAGTATAATTTCAAGTGTGGGATTCTGATGCCTCCTGCCTTGCCTTTGATCCCAGAATTGCCTTTGCTACTTTAGGTCTCTTTTGTTTCCAAATGAATTTTAAGAATGTTTTCTCTAGGTCTGTGAGCTATGCTAATGGTATTTTGATCATGATTGCATTAAATCTGTATAACACTTTTGAGAGTAGGATCATTTTCACAATGTTGGTTCTTCCTATCTATGAGCCAGAGATAACTTTCCATTTTATGATATCCTCTTTGTTCTCTTTTATTAGAGTACTGTAATTTTCAATGCATAGATCTTTTACTTGCTTTGTTAGATTCCTAAGTGTTTCAGTTTTTTGCATGCTATATTGAAAGGTGTTTTTCTCACCTAATTTCAGTGAGATTTTGTTTGCATACAAGAATGCTATTGAATTTTGAGTGCTGACTCTGTATTTACCTATACTGTTGAATTTTCTTATTAACTCTAATAGTCTTTTGGTAGATTTTTGGGGTCTTCTATGTAGAGTACCATGTCATTTGCAAATAATGATGATTTAACTTCTTCCTTTCTTACCCTTATTCTTTTTACTTCTCTCTCTTGTCTAATTACTCTGGCTAACATTTCCAGAAGTATGTTAAATAGGAGTAGTGATAATGGACATCTTTATCTTGTTCCTGATTTTAGAGTGGAAAGTTTCAGTTTTTGTCTATTTGGTATGATGTTGGCTGTTGGTTTGTCATAGATGGCTTTTATTAGATTGAGGTAGAGACCATTTAGTCCATTTTTTTGTAGGGTTTTATCATGAATGAGTGCTGTACTTTGATCAAAAGCTTTCTGCATCTATTAAGATGATCATGTGATTTTTATCTTTGGCTCTGTTGATGTGCTATATTAAGTTTATTGATTTATCTATGTTGAACTATCTCTGCATTCCGTGGATGAATCCCACTTGGTCATAGTGTGTAATATTCTTGATGATTTGCTGCATTCTGTTTGCTAGCATTTTACTGAGGATTTTGCTAGTATTTTTATTGAGGATCTATGTTCACTAGGGAGATTGGCCTGTAATTCTCTTTTTTGGTTAGGTCTTTCTCTGGTTTTGGTGTCAGAATAATATTTTCCTCCATGAATGAGTTAGGGATAATTGCTTCCCTTTCAATTTCATTAAAGAGTTTGAGGAGTATTGATATTAAATGTTCCCTAAAGTTCCTGTAGAATTCAGCCATAAGTCAATTGACATGGGCTTTTCTTTGTTGGTAAGTTTTTAATTACGTTTTCACTTTCAGTAAGTAATATTGGGCTATTCAAAACTTTTGTATCTTCTTGATTCAGCTTTGGTAATTCCTATGTTTCTAGGAATCTGTTCATTTCTTCTGTGTTCTCCAGCCTATGTGAGTAAAGATAAAGCAGGAATTGATGGTCTTCTGAATTTGCACAGGTTCTGTAGTGATTTCACCCTTTTCATTCCTCATTGCATGAATCTGAGTTTTTCTTTCCTTTTCTAGATAAGGTTGCGTAGGGGTTTATCTGTTTTATTTATTCGTTCAAAGAACCAACTCTTCGATTCATTAAGTTTTAAAATTGTTTTCTTAGTCTCTCAATTGCATTAATTTCTGCTTTGATTTTATAATCTTCTTCCTTCTAAGAGCTTTGGTCTTGAATTGCTCTTCTTTTTCTAGAATCTTGAGGTGCAGCATCAGGTTGTTTTTTTGTGCTTATTCTGCTTCCTGATGTAAGAATTCACTGCTAGATATGCTTTCATTGTGTGCCACAGGTTCCGGGATGTTACGGTTACAAACTGGTGGTTGACTTAACACCAGCTGAATTAAATTAGCATGGTGCTGAGTGTAGATGGCCCACCTGAGGAAAGTTGCCAGCATAAACAGAGACATGGAGAAGAAGAGCTAGGCATTGTGGATTCTCCTAAATGTTGCTGTTTCGAGCTGTTGGTTCTCATTGTAGGAGCTCATTATGACTAGCTTCTCCAATGAATTCAGCCATTCTCATCAGAGGAGCTTGAGACCTTGTTGGTGACAGCGGCTGTGGTTCACTTTGGGGGAACTTTGCTCCTTACATTATGCATTGCTTCCTGGCTCCGAGGGGAAGATGTGTGCTGTTTAATCTCCGGAGAAGCTTGTCACACTGGCTTTCTGTCATGCACTTGACTATTCTCATCATCAGAGGAGCTTGGGGTCTCCTTGTCATTGAGAATTACTGTGGAACTTTTCAGAGTAGCTCTGGTTTTTATTTTGCTCATGACTTCTTGGCTCCAGTGAAGAACCCTCAACCTACTGGCACAGCTCCTTTATCTCTCTGTCATAGACTTTCTGGTTTCCACCACTGACCTTTGGGCCTTCCCAGCACAGATCTATAAAACAGACTGGCATGAGTCCTTATAGTGGGCTCTAGACGCTGGACTTGTGGGAGGCACTGTCACAGACAGGCTCTAGGTCTTCAGCTGGACTCATGCAGGACCTTGCTGTGGGGTCCAGGCCTTTGGCTGAATATTCTGGGTCTTTAGTGTTGTGGACAGATTTGCTGTACTTTTTGTGTTTAACTCTGGGTGACCATCATAAAATAATATTATAAATTCTGGGTCCTATTGTAATTGTTCTCCTCACAACCCCTAACCACAACATGGGATATCTTATCTGCATTTTCATTTGATTGTAAATATTGTTTAATTTCTTGTTTACTGTCATATGTGAGCCATTGGTTGTTTAGGAGGGTGTTATTTAACCATGTTTTTATGTAGTTTTTGTAGTTTCTTTTGCCATTAATCTTCAATTTCAGATAATATACATGGGATAATTTCTATTCTTTTGCATTTATTTGAACATATTTCGTGGATGAGCATGTGGTCTCTTTTAGAGTATATCCCGTGAGCAGCTAAGAAGAATATGTATTCTGATTTTGCATGGAATACTTGGCAAACATCTATTAAATTCATATGTTGGACATGTTTGGTTCAGTTCTGTTATTTCTTTGCTGACTTTTTGTCTAGTTGATCTCTTTGTGACTGAGGTATTAAGGTTCCCCCATTATAATTGTGTTATTACATATTGGATTTTTCCTGTCTGTTAATATTTGTCTTATATGGTTAGGTACTCCCATATTTGTTGCACATATATTTATGATCGTTATTTCTGCCTCTTGAATTTCCCCCCTAACAACTATATAGTAATCTTCTGTATCTGTTTTGATCATTCTTGAATTGAAGTTCACATTTTCTGCAAACAGAATAGCTACTCCTTTTTTCTAGGTTCTTGTTGCATGGAATATTGTTTTCCATCCTTTGATTTTCAGTCTATGAGTTTCTTTTTGAGTTAAATGTGTTTCTTGTTGGGTCTTGTTTCTCAATCTATTCTGCCAATCTGTTTCTTTTGATTGGTGAATTGAGGCCATTTACATTGAGGATTATGGCTAATATGTATTGGCCAATCTTTATTGTATTATTTTCCTGTTGTTGGTTCCCTGCTTTTCCCCCTCTGTTTAATTGCTTGCCCTGCCTGGTTTCTTTCTGCTGTTTTGGAAATGTGGTCATTTTCACCTCTATCTAGAATATCTTTCAGTACTTTTTCTAGGGTCAGTTTGTTGGACATGAATTTTCTCAGTTGTTCTTTGTCATGGAAGTATCTTCTTTCTCCACTAATTTTGAAACAGAGTTTTTAGGTTAATCAATCTGAGTTGGAAGTTGTTTTCTTTCAGGATTTGAAAAAATTTATTTCAAACTCTTCTTAACTTTAGGATTTGTGTTGAGAAGTCAGCCATGATTCTAATGGGCTTTTCTTGCTTGATAGGTGATCTATTTCTTTTCTCTAACAGCTTTTACTATTCTGTTTTTGTGCTGAATTTCCAGAATCTTGATTATCATATGTCTGGGTGTAGATTTATTGTGGTTACGGCTGTTTGGAATTTCTTATTCCTCACATGTGTGTATACCAGATTTTGTTCCTATGCTTGGGAAATTTTCTGCTATTACTTCTGCAAATAGTTTTTTTAATGTCATTTGTGTTGAATCTTGCTTTTTCATTGACTTATACTGTTTTTCTAGAGCTGTTGAATTGTTATTTTACGGTCCCTTTTTATCTTTAAGAGATCTTTTCTGTTGTGATTGCCAGCTGTGATCCTGTCTTCAAGGTCTGAAAGTCTGTTTGGCTTCATTCAAGTGGTTTTTCCAGCTTTCAGTGGAATTTTTACTTTCTTGGATATCTCTTTGAATGTTTCATGCATTCTATTTCTTTCTTATATTGTTCAACTAAAGTCTCCTTGATTTTCCCATAGTCTTGTATTTTTTACCTATGTCTTTTCTAGCTATGCTGAGCAATTCCTTCATTAAAATTGTCATGTTTTTTAACCTGAGAAATTATTTCTGATCTGATTTACTCTATAGCCTTATGGATTTGTTTCTTTACTTCACTTGCCATCTTTTCAGAAATGTCAGGTGTGTGTCTTTCAATATCTTCTGTGTGGATATTTCCTGTACTTGTTCTAAGTGGGCTGAGGGTCTGAGATTGCATTTTGCTTTTTTGTCTTGTCATTTTCACCCCTTGGTTTGTATTTTGGTCTTTAAATCCTGCTAGTCTTGTTTGTACAATCTTTATATCTTAGTCAGGGTCCTACTGTGTGACTGGTGTTCACCCAGTTGCCAGGTCCCACAGTGCAGAGGAGAGTTCAGCCACCTGAATTCCTCTGAATTCCAGTAAGTCCTGGATTTTTTTCTAGGTTGACTAGCATAGGAATATTGATGTGAACCAGTCTTTAGCTTATATTGTTATTGCAACTTCAGACTTTTTCAGGCCATCAGACCTCCCCATCCATGGTGTGCACCCCAGCTGGGGCCCTACTGTGTCACTGGGGGTCTTTCAGGCCCCCAAAGGTTTCTCTGGGTGGGGGGAGGCCTCCCACATGGTCTTACCTGCCCATCAATGTCCTCTGGGAGGGAGGAGGACTCACCCATGCTCTTGCCTACCTGCTGAGTCCTCTGGATTGGTGAATAGTTGCCTATACTCTTGTGGGCCCTCTGAGGTTCTCCAGGTAAGGTGAGAGGTCACGGAGGCTTATGCTTGTTTTCGTTATTTATATTCTGTCACATTCATTCATTACTCCTTTATTCAGAATTAGTAGGTAATCAAAAATGGGCTCTTAGAGAAAATAGCTCTTTTAAAAACCAATGAATTTAAACTTTTCTGCTAATTCTTCAACATGGCAGAATAACTTATTGGAAGAATATTGATGCTTACAAGATGGGTGGAAGAACTAAGCAACAGGGCCTGGGGAAGGATAAGAAGTAGAGGCTTTGTTTTATTCAGTGTTTCAAATTGCTAGATGAGAGAATTTGACTAGATCAGACAGAGTACATTGTCTCCACTTTGGTTCCAGCCATTGATATTACTGCGTGAAGGGACAGGAAGCACAGCTGCTGTGACTGGAGAATTAGGGCAAGTAACACGTCCTTCCTCAACACAGGCTCTGCAGTGCTCAGATGCAGCTCTCCTGAAGCAAATTAGTGACTGTGCAGTGCAGTGAACTAAACTTAGATTCTTGCCACACACCATCTTGAAATATGAGTCATATGTAGACAAAGTAGAGAAACACAGCAGCTTATCATTGGGAGAAGTGGTTTGAGAATCATCAGGACCATCAGTGTGGGCATCAATGGAAACTTGTTAAAAATGCAAGTTAGTTTTACCACTCCCGACCTAGTAAATCATGTTGTATAATGTTAATTGGTTTGTGTACATTGACGCCTCACTGTATCCTTGTGATAAATTCAACTCTAAAATCCTTTAATGTGTGGTTGAATTTGGTTTGCTAATATCTTTGTCAAAAGTTTTGCATCTATAGTTATGAGAGAAATTAGCTCTTACGTTTCT
The DNA here is from genome assembly GCA_004027455.1 of Hydrochoerus hydrochaeris. Taxonomy (NCBI): domain Eukaryota; kingdom Metazoa; phylum Chordata; class Mammalia; order Rodentia; family Hydrochaeridae; genus Hydrochoerus; species Hydrochoerus hydrochaeris. The sequence goes on along the minus strand of PVLA01002225.1, from coordinate 220,745 downwards.
TCTTTTGTAGTGTCTGCCTGTTTTTGGTACCAAGGTAACACTGAATTGCTAAAATGAATTTGGACATGTTTTATTTTCTTCTATTTTTGCAAGAGTTTGAATGTCATTACTGATTTCTTGAATGCTTGGTAGAATCATCTTTGAGGTTATCAGAATATGGTTCTTTTATTGTTAGGAGACTTTGATTATTCATTTAATTGACCTATATATTTCATATTTGATTAACTTGTATACTTCTAGGAATTTATCTACTCTTTTAGGTTATTCACTCAACTGGTGTGTAAATTTTCCCATTGCTTCTTTGCTCTTTTTATTTTTGAGGCATTTACAACAATGTCTTCTCTATCATTTATTTTATTTATGTAATAAATTTTTGCTCTCCTTAGTTTATTCTAGCTAAAAGCTTGTTAATTTTGTCTATCTTGACAAAAATTAATTTGTAATTTTTAAGATTCATTTTGTTTTCTATTTGATATCTTTCTTCTTAAATATATCTTTTCTTTTTCTGATTTGAGTTTAGGCTTTCCTTTTTTATTTCATTAATATGTAAAATTAGGTTGTTTATTTGGAATCTGTCGTTCTGTAGGAATTTATCACTAAACTTCTGTTTTATTCTGACTTTTCTGTATTGTAATTTTTGATGTTTTGTTTTTATATCATTTGCCTCAAGATACTTTTTAAATTCTTCTCTGAATTCATTTTTAAAGGAAAATAGTTGTTAAAGAGTATGTTGTTTACTTTCCCCAGGTCTGGGAATCTTCCTGTGTTATTTTACTGACAATCAGCTCCATTTAATTATATCTGGAAAGGTACTAGAAAGAATTTTTATTTTCTTAAAAATATAATGACTTGTTACATCACTTAAAATGTGTTTTCTCCTGGAAAATGTTTTGTATATGATAAAGAAGAAGGTATGCTTTTCGACTATTGGATGGGCAGATTCCTATCTAGTTAGGTCTATTTGGTAAATTGTGTTGTTCAAGTCAGCATGTTGATAGATTTTCTGTCTTGATGTTCTATAATTATTGTAATTGAGATACTGAAGTTTCTTACTGTTACTATTTTACTGTCAAATTCTACCTTTAGATCTGTCAAAACTTGGTTTATATAGGAATGCCATGTTACTGGGTGCATATGTATCTATAATTCTTATATTTTCCTATTGGAATGATATTTTTATCCTTATATAATAACATTTTTTGACTATAGACACAGTTTTAGATGTGTATCAGCCTTGTCTGACCTAAGTATAGCCACACTTGTTTTCTGTTGGATACAACTTACGTATCTTTTATTATCACTTTAATTTCAGGTTATGTGTGTCTTTAATTTTAAGATGAATGTCTTCCAGTAATAAGCAATTAGATTGAGGCAGAAAAAAAATCCCCATAATACAATGTGTTCACCATAAAATTCTACCTGAACTGCGGGAATAATCCAATGCTAATACTTCTCAAAATGCTCAACAAAATTGAAAAGGAAGGAATAATCCTAAAGTCAACCCTGGAAGTTAGTATTACTCTGATACCAAAACTGGACAAGGACTTAACAAATAAAACTATAGCCAATATCCACAATGAACCTAGATGCAAAAATTCTCAATAAGATACTGACAAACAGAATGCAAAAAATCCTTTAAAAGATTGTGTATAGTAGCCAAGTAGTTTAAACCCAAGGATTGTTCAACATACATAACTCAACAAACACAATATATCACATAAATAAAGCACGGTTTAAAAAATCACGTGATCATCTCAATAGCTACAGAAGAAGCCTTCAACAAAATTCAACCTTTATTCATAATAAACCCTAATAGAAAAAGCATAGAAGAAATTCATGTCAAATTGAAATTCCACTTATGACAAACCCTCTCCCAACAAAATAAGTGGGGATTAAAATTTATCCTTGAAAATCATGAACAAAACAAAGTGGTGCATTTGCACTATTTCTACTCAACATGGTATGTGCTTGAAACTTTCACCAAAGAAATAAGGCTAGAGAAAGAAATAAAAAGGGTACACATATGAAAGAAAGAATTAAAAGTATGTTTGTTTGCAATTAATATGATCCTTTACATAGAACAGCCAAGAAATTTCACCAAAAGAGCCCTGTAACTAGTAAACTATTTCAGTAAAACAATAAGATAAACACACAAAATCAATATTTTTCTTCTACAGCAATGTACCCACCAGAAAAGAATTTAAGAAGACAATCCTATTCACAATAGCTTCAAAAGTAGCTAAGCATTAATCTAACCAAGAAAGTGAAAGATCTTTATAATGAACAATATGGTACTCTTAAAAAAAAAAAGACCTACTCTGTTCCAGTATAGGCAGAACCAATTTTAACAAAATGGTCATATTACCAAAACCAATATATACATATAAAGCAATCCCAATCAACATGCAAATAACATACCTCACAAAACCAAATAAAACAAGCCTAAAGTTTACATGGCACCAGAAGATATCAGCATAGGAAGAGCAGTCATGACTCACAACAAAACAGGAGGCATCACAATCCCCAGATTCAAGTTATTGCAGTGTTACTTTGATTAAAAGAAGACAGCATGGTACTTGTACAAAAACAAACTTACAACTTTACAGAAATAACCATAGTATATTCAGCCCTGATATTTGACTAAAGAACCCAAAACATGTGCTGGAGAACAGATAGCTATTTTAATAACTGGTGCTGGGAAAACTGGTTATCCACAAGGCAGAGATTGATTCTAGACCTTTATCTCTCACCCTGTTCTAAAATAAAATCAAAATAAACCAAAGGCCTAGATATTAAAACAAAAATACTTAATCTTCTGGAAGATAAAATATGGAAATTTCTTAAAGATGCAGGCATAGGAAAGGACTTTCTGAACCGTGTATTTATTGCACAAGAAACAGCATCAATAATGAACAAATGGGTTAATATCAAAATAATACTTCTGCACATCAAAGCAAACAACCAACAGAGTAAAGAATTAATCTACAGAATGAGAAAGGAAAAAAATTTTGTCAGCTACTCCTTGGACAGAGGACTAATATAAAGAATATATAAAGAACTAAAAAAAAATTAGACTCTTCCAAAAAAAAAACCTCAATCTAAAAATGGGTAATAGAAATGAAAAGACATTTCTCAGAAGACAAAATAAAAATGACCAATATGTGCATGAAAAATATTCATCATCTTTGAAAATTGTAGAAATGCAAATTAAAACAACACTGACATTCCATCTTACTCCAGTAAGAATGGCAATCATCAAGAAGTCAAAAATAAGTATTGCAGAAGTTGTGAGGGAAAAGGAGCCCTTCTACATTGTTGGTAAAGATGTAAACTAGTAAAACAAGTTATGTAAATCAGTATGAAGGTTACTCAAAAAACCAACAATAAGAAATTTTATTTGATTCAGTTATATCCCTTCTGAGTATCTTCCCAAAGGAATTGTGTGTATTGCTCATATTATAGCAATACATACAAACTCATGTTTATAGTAACACAATTCACAATAACTAAATTTTGAAAATGACCTATATGTCCATCAGCAGGTATGTGGATAAAGTACATGATAGGTTACTACTAAGCCATAAAGAAGGATAAATTTGAGTCATTGGTAAGAAAATGGATGCACCCTGAAACCATAATGCTAAGTGAAGTTAATTAGACAGAAGGTTAATTTTTCACTATTTTTATTATATGACAATTTCAAAACATAATTTAAAGAGCATAATAAAATAAAAATGGTAGGAAACAGGAAAGAATACCTTTTGGGGTTGTGAAGATAATCTACATGTGGAGGGATTGGACAAGGAGAGAGAGACAAAGAGACAAGGAGTGACAAGGAAATGGCACAATAAAAAAGGATTATGGTATGATATGTATATGTACCAAGTCTCCATGATGAATGCCTTCATGATGTATTGCTAACATGTATTAATAAAATAGTTTAAATAACTATATAAAATTTTCAATTAAAAATAAAATAAATATCTTTCAAATAACATATTTCTAGATCTCAGTTTTTTTTATTTTACAGAGAATAAAACAGAAGAGGACAGAACAACGCATATCAGAACAGAACAATACAAGCAACACAGCACTTCACAACAAGACAATTGGATATCAACAGTAGCTGCCATAATGTCTCTTTCTTTGAAATAGTTGGGCATAGTTTCACAAACAATAATATCAAACAATAATATCAAACATAACAAAATAAAATAAAAACATTCAAGAGAATGGAACTATTATAAGTCATTCTGAATGATATAACAGAAAATGAACAATGGCTACTATAATATCTCATTTTCCATAAAAAATTTGTTTATATTATTACCCATATTAAAATCCAGTAAGACACAGTATGATAGAACCAATGGTAATAAAAGAACAAAAGCATGACAGGACTTCAAAGCCAGATGATATTAAATCAGCAATGGCTGACATAGGGTCTTGTTTTCTTTAAAGTAGGTGTTCATACCATCAAACATAATAAGGTCGAATAAAACCATTCCCAGAATAAAACCATTCCAACCAATGAGTGAAAACATTACAAGACTTCAAAGCAATATAATGGGGATCCATTATTACCATAGAATCTTATGTATTCTTACATTTTCTTACACTAGGGAGACTATGCAGTACTTATACATGTGAGTTTGATTTATTTCACTTATGAGTATGGTCTCAAGTTGCATCCATTTACTTATAAATATCTCAATGTGATCATTCTTTATAGCTGAGTAGTACTCCATTGTATAAAAGTACCACAATTTTTTTATCCATTCCTCAGTTGATGGGCACTTAGCTTGTTTCCAAGATCTGGCTATTACATATTGTGCTGCTATAAACATGGGTGCGCACATATCATTGTGTATGATGTTTTCAGTTCTTCTGGGAATATGCTGAGGAGTGGAATAACTGGGTCAAATGGGATTCCAATCCCAGCTTTTTGAGGAATCTCCAGACTGATCTCCACAGTGGTTGTACCAGTCTACATTCCCACCAACAGTGCAGAAGAGTTCCTTTTCCCCACAGTCTCTCCAGCATTTGTTATTGGTAGTTTTGTTGATCCTGGCCATTCTTTCTGGACTGAGATGGAATTTCAGTGTGGTTTTAATTTGCATTTCTCTAATGACCAATTATGATAAACATTTTTTCATGTATTTATTTGCCATTCATATTTCTTCATCAGAACTGTGTTCATCTCAGATGCCCATTTTGGATTGGGTCTTTGAATTTTGGGGGTCTGATTTTTTAAAATTCTTTATAAGTTCAAGACAGAAGTCCTTTGTCTGAGGGACAGTTCGCTAAGATTTTTTCCCAGTTTGTGGGTTTCCTTTTCACTCTGCTGGAGATTTCTTTCGACATGCAGAAACTCTTTAATAAGACATAATCCCAGTTATTGATTCTGGGAAGTATTTCCCGTGCAGTTTGGTTCTTGTTCATGAATTCTCTACCTACCCCTATGTCTTCAAGACTTTTACCTACTTTGTCTTCTGACAGATTTAGTGTTTCAGTTTTAATATTTAGATCTTTGATCCATTTAGATATCAGTTTAATACATGGTGATAGGCATGGGTCTAGTTTTAGTTTTCAGCATATGGATAGCCAGTTTTTCCAGCACCATTTATTAAAGAGACTATCATTCTTCCAGTGAACATGTTTGGCCCCTTTATCAAAGATAAGGTGGTTGAGTATGTTTGTAGTTGTATCTTCTAGTCTATTCCATTGATCTTCAAGTCTGTTTTTATTCCAGTACCATGTTGATTTTATTACGGTAGCTTTATAGTATAACTTCAAGTCAGGGATTGTGATGCCTCCTGCCTTGGCTTAGAATTGCCTTTGCTATTCTAGGTCTCTTCCAGTTCCAAATGAATTTTAGGAGTGATTTCTCTAGATCTATGAGGTATGTTAGTGGTATTTTCTTTGGGATTGCATTGAATCTGTATAACAATTTTGGGAGAATGGCCATTTTCACAATATTAATTCTTCCTAGCCATGAACGAGGGATGTCTTTCCACTTTCTGAGGTTCTCTTTGATTTCTTTTTTCAGAGTATTATAATTTTCCTGTATAGCTTTTTTACTTCTTTTGTTAGATTAATTTCTAAGTATTTCATTTTTTTGGATGCCAGTATGAAGGGTATGGCTTCTCTTATTTCTTTCTCAGTGATTTTGTTGTTATTGTATAGGAATGCTATTGATTTTTGAGTATTAACTTTGTATCCAGCTACATTGCTGAATTTATTTATTATATCTAGGAGTCTTTTGATGGAGTTTTGGGGGTCTTCTATGTAGAGTATCATGTCATCTGCAAATAAAGATAGTGTAACTTCCTCTTTTCCTATCTTTACTCCTTTTATTTCTCTCTCTTGTTTAATTGCTATGGCTAATATTTCCAGTACTATGTTGAACAGGAGCGATGATAAGGAACATTGTATTGTGCCTGCTTTTAAGGTAAAGGCTTTCAGTTTTTGGCCATTTAATATGATGCTGGCTGTTGGTTTCTGCTCTGATCCTTATAATTTCCTCCCTTCTTTTGGCTTTGGGCTTGGCTTACTCTTCTTTTTCTAACTGTTTGAGGTGTAGTGTCAGGTTGTTTATTTGTGTTTGTTCTATTTTCCTAATGTGGGAACTCAATGTAATAAGTGTTCCTCTAAGTACTGCTTTCATTGCATCCCACAGACTTCAGTAAGTTGTATTTGTATTTTCATTTGCTTGTAGATATTGTTTAATTTCTTCGTTAATTTCCTCTGTGACTCATTGATTGGTCAAGAGTGTATTATTCAATTTCCATGTGTTTGTGGGGTTTTTGCACTTTTTTATCATTAATTTCCAGTTTCATGGTGCTATGATCCAATGTCATGCATGGGATAATTTCAATTCTTTTGCATTTACTTAAATATATTCTGTGGGCTAGTATATGGTCTATTTTAGAGAATGTCCCATGTACTGCTCAGAAGAATGTATATTCTGATGTTGTTGGATGGAACACTCTGTACATCTATCAAGTCCATTTGTTCACAGGTATGATTCTGTTCTGTTATTTCTTTGCTGATTTTCTGTCTAGTTGATCTGTCTCTTTGTGTCAGTGACATGTTAAGGTCTTCTGTTATAATTGTGTTATTGCTTATTTGATTTTTTATTTCTGTTAATACTTGCTTTGTATAGTTGGGTGCTCTGGAATTTGGTGCATAGATATTTAAGATTGTTATATCTTCCTCTTGAAGTTTTCCCCTAACTAGTATGTAGTGACCTTCTTTATCTTGTTGGACCTTTCTTGGTTTGAAGTTCACATTGTATGCAAACAGGATAGCTACGCCTGCTTTTTTTTTTTTTTTGAGTTCCTGTTGCAAGAAATATGGTTTTCCATCTTTGAACTTTCAGTCTATGAATGTCCTTTTGGGTTAGATGGGTTTCTTGTAGACAGCATATGGTTGGATGTTGTTTCTTGATCCATTCTGCCAGTCTGTTTCTTTTCATTGGTGAATTGAGGCCATTTACATTAATGGTTATAACTGTTATATATTGGTTTATTGTTGACATGTTATCTTTCTGCTGTTGTGTATTTATCTTTCCCTCCTGTTTAACTGTCTGTCTTGCTTAGTGGTTTTTTCCTATATATATCTAGAATGTCTTTGAGTACTCTTTGCAGGATTGGTTTGGTGATTATGAAGTTCTTCAGCTGTTCTTTATCATGGAAGTATCTTATTTCTCCATCCATTTTGAAAAACAGTTTTGCAGGGTACCTCAGTCTGGGTTGGAAGTTGTTTTCCTTTAGAATCTGAAATATTTCACTCCATGCTCTTCTTGACTTTGTTGTTTCTGTTGAGAAGTCTGCTGTGATTCTGATAAGTTTTCCTTTATAGGTGATCTGTCTTTTCTCTCTAACAGGTTTTAATATTCTGTTCTTATGGTGGATTTCTGGGATGGTGATTATTATATGTCTGGGTGTAGTTTTATTTTGGTTATGGCTGTTTGGAGTTCTATATGCTTCACTAATCTGAATGTCAGTTTCCATTCTCATATTTGGGAAATTTTCAGCTATTACTTCGTTAAATAGCCTCTTAATATCATTTGTGTTGTCCCCTTCTTTTTCATTTATCCCTATTAATCTTATGCTGGTTTTCTTTGTATCATCTTGCAACTGTTGAATTGTTATTTCCTGATTCCTTGTTGTTTTTAAAAGATCTTTCGTTTCCTGTTCACTAGCTGCAATCTTATCTTTGTGGTCTGAAATTCTATCTTCACTTTCATTGAGGCAGTTTTGGCAACTTACAGTAGAATTTTTGATTTCCTGTGTATCTCTTTGAATGTATCTCTTTTATGTGTTCTGTTTGTTTCTTATACTGTTCATTCAGGGATTCTATCTGTTTGCTTTGTTCCTCTAATATTTTAGCTGTGTCTTCTTTAGATGCATTCACTATTTCTTTGACTACTTTTATCATTTCTTCTTATACCTGGGAGATTTTTTTTCTATTTTGAGTTCCTTTATAGCTTCCCATACTTGCTTCTTTATTTCACTTGATATCATTTCACGTACTTCAGGTGTATGACTAGTATTTTCTTCTATGTATGTGGCTCCCAGGCTTTCTTGGGATGGACTAGAGGTTTGAGATTGCATTTTGGTCTTTCCTTTTGTCATTTTCCTATATTTCTGTGTTTCAAGTGATGTTCCAAAACTTTCCCTGAGCTTTTTGGGAATCATCTCTTGTGCCTTCAGCTCCTGAGACTCATGGGTCTTGGCTCCCCTGGTTGAATGAAGGTCACTGGCATGGTCCACTCAAGTCTGCAAAGCTTTTCAAGCTAGTCCAGTGTCCTAGGGGGCTGGGTGGGCACCCAAGCACCAGGAGCAATGTCTCAAACTCTCCCGGGCAGAGCCAGGGAGCTAGAACTCTGCTCGCCACTGCACGGGCTCACCTCCCCTCTCCAAGCCTGCTTGTTCCCCTGTTTGAATAAAGGTCACTGGGTGTGGTGCACTCAAGCCTGCAAAACCTCTGTTGGCTAGTCCAGTGTCCTAGGGGGCTGGGTGGGCACTCCAGCACCAGGAGTGATGTCCCAAACTCCCCCAAGCTAACGCCGGTGAGCTGGGATTTCTAGATCTCAGTTTTTAAAACCTGACAAGTACTTCCCTATTTTTGCTGAGCTTATATTTTTATTTAAGATAATTATTGATAAGTGAGGAGTTATTACAGATATTTTAATTGTTTTGCCTTGTTGATTTTTTCTTTCAACTCTGTCTTTGTTTCTTAATTTTTTAGTGAAATTATTTTTAAAATCTATTATTTGTGTATCTGTTAATAGTGTTTCAATTTGTAGTTAGCCTGTGGCTTGTGTAAAATCATCTGTATCCTTCTGTTACAAATTGATAAATTCAGTTGTTTATAAAAATACTGCACTTTTACTATTTCCTCTTCACATTTTGTGTTCTTAGAGTTTATTTCTTTTCATATTGTATATGCATTCACAACTTTCCACTTAATAACTTTTATGTTGGGCTTAAAAGTAACTTATATACCACTTTACAGTGTTATATTAATTTGTACATGTCTATATACCATGTTTTCCCCCAAATAAGACATATCTAGAAAACAAGATATGGCCTGATTTTAGAAGAGAAGGTCTTACTTTAGGAGAAATGAGGAAATTTGTCTTCACCTATTTGTTTGTTGCTTTCATATTTCTGCTTATCATGTTTCCCCTTAGTTTAAAGAATTCACATAGCTGGGCATGGTGGCACATGCCCATAATTCCAGCACTTGGGAGCTGAGGCAGGAAGATCATTGCAAGTTTGAGACAAGTCTGGGCTACAAAATGAGCTCAAATCCAGACTGAATTGCATAGTAAGACCCTGTATCAAAAAAACAAAAGAAAAAATAAAATAAAATAACAAATAAAGAACTCAGATAAGCATGTCTTGTCTACTGTGGACAAATTTCTTCAGTTTTTGTCCATAATGTTTAAGAAATAATTATACCGAATCTAACATTCCTGGTTGGCAATTATTTTCCTTCAGGACTTTGAATATATTATCTCATTCTCTCCTGGCTGCAAGGTTTTTAGGAAATCCTTTGAGAGTGTTATGCAGGTTCCCTTGTATGTAACAAGTTACCTTTCTCTTGCTGCTTTCAAAATTGTCTTCAACTTTTGACAATTTGCTTTACTATATCTTGGTACAGTATACCCTTTATGTTGATGTCTTTCAATTTTATAAATCTGGATGTTTCTTTCTCTACCAAGATTGAGTAAGTTTTTAGCCATTATTTGTTTAAATGGCTTTTTAAGTATCTTTTTCTCTTTCTTCCACTTATTTTCTCTTCCTTGCCATCCCAAAATGTATTCATCAGTTCCCTTGGTAAGTGTCCCATAGGTACTATAGGCTACATTGTTTCAATTTTTTGTCCCCTACTACTAGATAATTTTAAATGGCCTTTCTTTGCATCATCAGATTCTTCCCTCTGTTTGTTTGAATCTGTTGTTGAAGCTCTCTATTGAATATTTTACTTTATTCATTGTATTCTTCAGTCCCAGAACTTCAGGTTCATTCTTTTTCATAATGTCTATATCTTTGTTGAACTTCTTTTTGTTTATATATTCTTTTCTGAAATTTATAGGTTGTCTATCTATGTTGTTTTAGCTTAAGGAACTTCCTTATAACAATTATTTTTAATCTATAAGGCAGTTCATATATCTCCACTTTGTTGGTATTCATTACTAGACAGTTATTATATTATTATATTCCTTTGGTGGTGTCCTGTTTTCTTCATTTTTCATGTTTCTTGAAGCTTTTCAGTGATGTCTGTGTATTTTAGGGAACATTCACTTATTTCAGGATTTATATTCTGGCTTTAGTGGGGAAAGATCTTCACTTATGTGTGGTTATTTAGGCACCAACTGGGTGGAGTGAGGAGTGATTCTGTTTCCAGGAAGAGTACTTGCAATGGTAGTTTTGGTTGTAGGGAAGGGAAAGACTGAAGTCCTTGTGAAACTTCGTCAGCTGAGGTCAGTGTTATCAAAGAAGTCATGACTGCAGAAGTCCAGAGTGTTAGTAAGTTGTCATAATTGTTGGTGGTGAAAGTTTCTAGTGTCTCTTTGTTCTCCTTTTCCTCACAGAATAAAAGCTGTGAGGAGAAGGAGAGACGAAGAGAATATCCTTCTTGGTCTCAGCCCAACACAAGGGAGCACATACTTTGGTAGCAGTGCCTGGGTTGAGCCCAGAAAACAGGATATTCACTATACTGGTTGAGTAAGTGCATAAAGTTCAGAAGCATCCCCCATGGCCATAGAAATAACCAAATAAGGTCTAGGTCTTTGTGATACATGTCATGGGTGCAGTGTCTGGGAATGGAGCATAGGTATACTTGCTCAATGATACCATTGATGTGCAAGATGCAGGTCTCCACCGAGTGTCCTGAATTCAGGATCTGTAGCATGTGTACATTTGTCAAAGGTACGTGGCAACTCTGAAGGTTGGAGGGGTGGAGAGGCCTCAGCCATTAGAAACTGGTGAAGTCTGAAGCAGCAATGGCAGTTCTACCAGGAAAGGAGTTAGCCCCTATCTGATGGAGGTGCAGTAGTGCCCCTACTTCCAGAGAGGATGCAGTGATGTCTCCTTCTTGGGACGAATAATTACTATGATGACTGTTTTGGTGGGGACAGTACAGCTACCCCTTGGTGTTGGGGAGTGCTACAACATGGACTCTGCCAACTGTTATGATGACAACCTTGGAGGCCTCAGTGGTGAAAGCTGTCAGATGTTCATGGCAGTGATGAGGGATGCTGTTGTCTCCCTAGTCTCTCCCACCCCATATAAGAAGGAAAGGTGATTCTAAAAGGATCCCTTGAGATGCTAATCTATGCTTGAATGAAGAATAGGGTAACACAAATAAATGCTTTCTACATTTTTCCATGCAGCTATACTTAGTCCCTTTCTTTCTACAGTTTCTGCAGCTTCTTTTTTATACATACTATGGAGTTCTCCCAAGCTAGCTCTTATCACAAATTAGTTGTTTATGGAAACACCCAATCTGTAATCTTCCTCATTTATTCTAGTGGGAAAAACTGAGAGGTGTGAGCAAGGTTTGAAAATGAAGAGGAAAAGATGAAGTTTGATGCCTATACAAAGAGCATTCATCCAGGCAAATAGAAGTTGGAAAAGCAAGAAGTATTCTGGAAAGACAGGAGATAAAGTACAAGGTTCTATAGTCAGTAGAATACAGGGGCCAGGTGAAGTATATTGTTTGGGGCAGTGGGAGATAGTGAGTATTTAAATTTCACAGTTAAACAGAAACAAGAACTTAATGGGTATTTGAATTTTACCTAGTTTGAACTTTACCTAGAGAACAACTTGAAAATATTTATTAACTTATAATAATAGTATTGCCTCCATTTAGAATTTAGACAGCAAAAAAATGTATTATAAAGAAATTGAGATGTAACAAAGATAATTTAATGTATCATTTCTGAAAAGTACAAGGGAAATTTATCTCTTTAATTTCCTAATACTATCCTCATTATGCTCTTTCATCTTGCTGGATTCAGTGAACATATGTCTTAATTAAGCCAGCTAATTAAATATAACTTATTCTTTCCAGTTAGAATAAGACCATTTTGTTTTAAAAAGTCTACTCAGGAAAATCTTCAACTTATCACATTTCTTACTCTGGCCTTTCCACTCCTTATTAGCCCTCCACATACATCTAACTAAGGCAGACTTCAGATTGGCTGGAGAGGGAAGCATTAACTCATAGAGCATGTCCTTGGGTAGTCTTCTAAATTGCTTTCATCCAATTGTTGAGATATAAGCCTGTTGTCTTTGGTGATGACCATTTTCTCAAGAGATTATTGGATTTACTTGGTCCTGTGATGCCTTCTGTTACTGCTGGCTATAAACTCACCTTTGCCTCTTCCTCCAACTCCTGGCCTTCAGATATATCTAGTTCTTCCTTACATGTCTATTTTATTGTTTATTCTTACAAGAGTAAACTACATCTGTGTTTATTTTATACTTTCATATAATTACATTGGCATATTGAAAGTGAAAAGATAAAAAATGCATCATGCTAACATTTTAAAAAAGAAAAACACAATGGCCATATTAATAACAAGAAAATTAACTTTAGATCAAATAAAACAACCAAAGATACAAAGAAATATTATATAATGATTAAAAATTAGTCAATCAAGGAGACGTAGCAATACTAAGTGCACAAGCCACCTATCAGTAAAGCTGCAAAATATCTGAAGTAAAGCTAACACAACATAAAGAAGAAAGAGACAAAAGTAAAACAGGTGGAGATTTCAAAAACCTCAAAATAATTGTTAAAAAACTAGTCATTTGTAACAGTATGGGTTAATCTAGAGGACATTTTGCTAAGTGAAATACTTTGACAGTTTTGGCAATTAAAAATAAAAGGTAAAAAGAGAAAGAAAAGACAAAAAAGCCAGCAATGATTTTAAAAGAATTTAAAAAATCATTAACCAATAGATATTGGCTAATTAATAAGTAATTGGTTACCAGTTCTCCAAATAATTATTTATAGTATCTCCACCTAAGAGCAGAATGCACATTCTGGGCCTTAAAACATATTTTAAAAGAGTTCAAACAATACAGGCTTTGTTTTCAAACCACAAGGCAACCAAACTAGACATCAGTAACAGGTATTAAAAAGTCTTTTTCCACCTGGAAGCAAAGTCATGTACTTGCAATTTGTCCAATAATCAAGGAGGAAGTCTCAAGGGAAATGAAAATTATGTTTACCTGAAATTAAAATTAAAGCTCTACCTATCAAAATCTGGGGAACAACTAAAATAGTTCAGAGACAATTTATCAATTTTTATTTTAAAGGAAAAAAACAAAGAATGTTGTAAAATTTCAAAACTAGATAATAAATTAACAATTGTTGATACACTATGTGTTGTAATTTTCAAAGTAGCTGTTCAGATTACAAGCTGTAGGCACAAAGAGTAGATCAAACAATATAAGCACAAACCTTTCTTTTCAATGAACTAATAGAAATTAGCAGTATAGCTATCTCAACTCATATATATATATATATATATATGTATGAGTTTTGCTTTCTCTTCTTTTCTCCCTTCCCTATTTACCTACAAAAGTCTCAAGTTTACCTTTTTTATGGTTGAGTAGTACTCCATAATATACAAAAAAATCACATATTTTTTATCTGCTCCACAGTTGCTGGGAACCTGGGTTGTTTCCAAGATCTAGCCATTACAAATTGTACTGCTATAAACATGGGTGCACATATATTGCTGTGTTATGATGTTTTTAATTCTTCTGGGAAACTACCAAGCAGGAAAATAGCTGGGTTGAGTGGGAACTCTAATTTTAATTTTTTGGGGAAGCTTCACATTGATTTCCACAGTGTACCAATCTATAATCCTACCTACAATGGAGGATTTCTTTTTCCACACAGTCCCTCCAGCATTTGTTATTAAATTTCTTAATGCTAACCCATTCTTACGGGGATGAGATAGAATCTTGGTGTTGTTTTAATTTACATTTCTCAAATGACCAATGATGTTGAACATTTTTTCATATATTTATTTGCTGTTTGTATTTCTTCATCTTAGGAGTGTGCATTCATCTCAGATGTCCATTTTTGGATTAGGTCATTGAATTTGGGGGGTCTGATTTTTCTTCAATTCTTTATATGTTCTAGATATAAAGTCTTTGTCTGAGGGAAAATTGGCTAAGATTATTTTTCCCACTCTGTGTGTTGAGTGCATAGACAATTTAAATGCATACAAAGAAAGGGGAACAAATCTGAAATTACAAATCTTCAGGTAGAAGAAGTTAGATTATATACCCTAACTCCTACTTGATTAACTTGGAAAAATAGTAGCAATATAAACTGAAATTAAGAAGAAAAAGGAAATAACAAAGATAAAAGTAGAAACAAAAAATGGAAACAAAAACATCACTTAAATTAATTACTAAAACACTCATTTTTTGTAAAAAATTAATTAAATTAATAAATGTACAACAATATTAAGAAAGAACTAAACAGGTGTGTCACTATGGATCTTGAAGATACCAAAAGCATATAACACCATAGCAACTAATTATACACACATCTGAGAACCCAAGTATTGAATAGATTTTTTTTAGAAAATACAAATACTACAACACATTATAAAATAACTTGAATAGATTTTTAACAATTAAGAAAATAAATTTTTAAAATTAAGAAAATAAAATGTACAATTCAAATATTTCTAAAGAGAGATCACTTGACCATTGGAGAAGTCTATTAAAGGCTAAAAGAATTAATATCAATGCTATAGAATCAGAAAGAAAAAGAAGAAAGTTCTTTATTTTCCTTATCAGCCACTATTATTCTGATGTACCCTTCTCAGTTTTTCACTTTATGAAGCTAGTCATATTTTGATATGTACAAAAAACTGTTCAATACAGATACAAATTCCTTTATAAAACATTAGAAAGTGCGTATATTTGCAAATATATGATCAAGTGCTGTTTATTATAGAGATCTAAGCCTTTTTACAGATTAGAAGTTAACTCTCTGTAACACAGAATGTTAATATGCTAAAACATCTGTTTATAGTATAATTCCATGCAGAAAAGCATTTGACAAAATTTGACACCCATTATTATGAAAACTGTCAGAAAAATTCAGATAGTGGGGACTGCTTCTACTTGATAAAAAACACCAGCAAAATATCTATAGCTAATACCATGCACAATATGAAAGACTGAGTGCTATTCTAAGATCGAGAAGAAGAAAAGAATACTTATAAAACCAATATTATTCAATATAGCATTAGGATTCCTGGCAAGTGGGTTAAGGCAAGAAAAAGAAACATACATACATGTTGAGAAGGAAGAAATGAAGCACCTCTTTTTGCCAATGGTATGATTACCAGCATAGAAAATTCAAAGGAATCTATAAAGCAAAATAAAACCCAAACCACCCTAGAAAAACTGAATTTGGCAGGATATATGATAACCATACAGAAATCAACTCTATTTATAATACTAGCAATCAACATACAAACACTAAACTTTAATGTAATCATTCTAGAAAATGAGACATTTCACACTCACAGTGACAGCTGATGTTTAAAAGGTAATAACAAGTGCTGATGAGGATGTGGAGAAACTTGAAGCTCTTTTAGCATTGGTGGGAATATAAAATATGCACCCAATTTAGAAAACAATCTTTCAGTTCTTCAAAATGTTAAATATAGAGTTCTTGTATAATCCATCAATTCTACTCCAAAAGGAAATAATGAAATATATCCATGACAAATTCTGTACATCAGTATTTATATCAGAATTATTTATAATAGCTCAAAGGTGGAAATAATCCAAATATCCATCAGCTGATGAATAATATATATGTACATACAGTGGACTAGCATTTGGCAACAAAATACAAGTCTGAAAGATGCTTCAAAATTAATAAAACTTGAAAACTTATGTTGACTGAAATAAACCACAAAAACATGTATGATTCCATTTATATGAAATATCCATAATAAGCAATCCTATAGAGACATAAATTAAAGCTCACCTGGGATTGGTTGTGAATGCATGGAGGATAAGAGACAACTATGAATAGTAGGACATTTTTGGAGATTCTGAAGTTTTAATCTTGATTGTGGATGATTAAACTATTCTTAGTGCACTAAAAACCACTGCATTGTACACTTTAAATGAGTGAGCTATATCTTAATAAAATTGAACACATTCAAGTGTCAACCTAACAAAATATGTAAAACATTTGTATGCTGAAAGCTATACGAGGCTAATGACAGAAACTAAACAAGATCTAAATAAATAGAGACAAGATATTTATGAATTAAAATGTTCAAAATAGTAAAGATGCTCTCCAGACTGATATTACAATTTCTATCAAAATCTCAGTCAGGTTTTTTTTTGTAGATGCAGAGAAGACCAAACTTAAGAAGGAACAGCAAAACAAGTAGAATTGCTGAAAGAACTTTTGAAGAGATTGTCAGAAGGAATCACTGTACTCAATTTTAAAGCTTGTTCTATAGTACAGCTATCAAGATTGCATGGGGGAAAAAAAAAGACATAGATCAATGGAACAGAATAGGCAGCTCAATACTAGACCTACACAAATGCCTAATTTGTTTTTACAAAAGTGTTTGAATGGAGGTGTAACTTAACAAATTGTGCTAGAGCAGTTAGGGATTTGTAAACAAAAATGAACTTCTGCACATGTCTCATACCTTATATAAAAATCAGTTTGATGAACAGAATTATTCTGAGAAAAATCCAGTTAATTCATACTCTTTTAGGCACGAAGGGCATTGGACAAGTTTGCTAATGAGAAATTATCTTAGTTTTTATATGGTAATATGTTGATTACTCCTTTAGCTTTGAAGACTTGTTGTACTGGGTATAGAATCTCTGTTGACAGTTTTCAACACTTTTCATATCCCTCTGCTTCTAACCTTTGTGGTCCTGATGAGAAATTGGCTATTGTTAACCTCTCTGAGGTGCTCTTGTATATAATGAATCATTTTGCTCTTGGGTATTTCCAAGATGATTTGTATCTATCTTTTAACAATTTGATTATGTTATGTCTTGCTTTAAATCTTTGAGTTTATTCTATTTGTATATATTGATCTTTTTGGGTGTGTAGATTAATTGATTTTATAAAATTTTGCGAGTTTCTTATCACTCTTTTTATTTCCAATAATTCTTTTTTACTTTTTCTTCTCACCTTCTCATACTACCAGTATGACTATGTTGTTATTTACAGGTCTCTAAGATTCTGTTCATCATTCCTCATTCTTGTTTCTTCTCTTTCCTCATACCTTCAACTTCATTGATTGTTTTTTCCCCACAGCCAAATTTGCTGCTGAGCCATGTAATAAAGTTTTCATTCCAGTAACATTATTTTCAGCTCCGGAATTTTTATGTGTATATTAATAATACTTTTATATTACATTGGTATTTGATGAGATGCTATTATTATGCTTTCCTTTCATTCTTTAGGAAAAAATTTCTTTCAGTTCTTTGAACATAGTTAAAGCATATCATTTAAAACTTTTCCTAAGTTCAGTGTTGGTTTTTCTTACGGTTATGTCTATGGATTGCTTCTTTTCCTGTGTTTGGAATATCCTTCCTTATTTCTTTGCCTGTCTTTTTTTATTGAAGACCAGACAGTTTGAATAATACAATGTCAACTCTGGAATTCAAATTCTTCCTCCACTCCACAGGGTAGAGGTTAGTGTTTTATGTTTGCTTCCTTAATGTCTTTTTCTGAGTGAATTCTAAAATGTTTGCATTCTTTGTTATGCGTGGCTGCTGAAGTCATTTATACTTAGCTTGTTAGCTAAGCTATCATTAATAATTTGACAGAGATATTTCTTAACTTCCTAGAATACATGTCTCTCTGTCTTGATGAAGGGTCCTGTGTGCATTGATCCACCTCTTCAATTTTCTGCTAGGCAGTTAATACCTTTGCTTCTTACTCAGAATCTGGCCAGCCCACGGTCACACTCAGGGCTTTCTCAGTGATGGCTTAGGCCTGTTCTGAGTATGGGCACACACCTGAAAATATTCGCAGTACTATGCGTTAGGAGGTCATACAGATTCCCAGAAAGACATTGCATCTTTTCATGGGCCCTGTGGATGTCTAATTCCCAGGCTTTCACTTTAAGCATGCTGTTAGCCTGCTGTTTGGTCCTATTATTATCTACCTCACATACACACGAAGTCAATTACTTGCTTTTACTTGTATTTGAAAAATAATCTTGAGACAAGGGAAAAACCATCCAGTCCTGACTATGAGGTGTCTTCTAGGGATTATTTGATGGGCCAGCTAACGACAATCGAAGGACTCCAGCGCCTCCAGTGGTTGGAAGTTGTGGATTTTCAAATCCACGTCATAGGGGGAAAATCAGAATAGAACAAGTTAAAATGCTAGCAAACTTGCTAATCTTACTGACATTTAGTCTGTTTTCTTAAATAAATACAACCTGGCTGCTGCAAACTTTCTGGCACATTCACAGAGCTCTGAAGATGGACTGACAATTTTTGCTAGCTTTCTCACTGAGTGAACCAATGCCTGTTGTGCTATTTCATGAAATTCTGGCTTCTGTACGTTAAGAAATCATAATGTCAGTAGAGTGTACATATGCACAGAGTTAGAGCTGTTTAGTTTTAAGAGATAAAGGCTGCAGAAATCAAAGTTTATCCATCCTTAATGAATTTATGAATGTTATTTTCTCCATGGGAAATGGAGGTTCAACACATGAATAGATATATGAACTTAACATGTTAAAATTAACTACTTTTTGATCTTATTCTTTGAAGAAAAATGAGAGATAGAAGGGGATTAAGCATTACAAAATCTTTCTTAATCATTGTAAAATATGGCCAAAATTAGGCTTAACCGGATGCAGTGCTGTTCAAACATTTGTTCCTCCTGTTACAATAGATTCAGAGACTGGACTAGGATATAGTGTTCCATTCCGAAAATTCATGCTAAATAGCAGTATGAACAAATACCTGTTTCAAAACATCTTTTGCCATTAGCAGTCTAGGATTTTATGGGCTATAAACTGAATAAAAATCTAGATTGTCTTTTCTTGCTAACTAAAAGTATATACCAACTTCTACATCTTTAAGAGGAGTTCCCAGGTCACTGCCAAAATTTGGCTTCTCTTGTGAACCATAGATAACTGTGACTGCTAAGTCTGACTCTAAAATATCCAAGCTAAGCAAGACAAAAGACAGATGGCAGGAGTCAGGAAGATAAGCTTCCTAGAGATGGGAAGGGGTTTGGTGACCGGAGTGAGGAGGAGGGGAAGGGAAGAAGTAAAAGGGTCTAAATTCATTAAGTGTGCAATGTGAACCAACTCACTAAGAGGAAACATTTGTGTATCACAAAAATATGCTTAAAAATAAGAATAAAAAAGAAACTTGTGCATTCAAATGACAACAATTTTAAAATAAAAAATAAATAGAAAATCCAAGTTGATTTTAGTGGTTAGAAATTGACTTTGTCCTTTTCAATTTTGTCCAGTTAACTTTGTTTTCTATCATTGCATGTGTGTATGTACAGAAGTATGTATCTTGAGAAGGAAAAAAAAAACCCTAGACTTTGAAAAAAAATTTTTTTGTTGTTGTTCAAACGAACAGATCCTTCAAATTGTAGTTCCAAAATAAATTGACATCAGCATTGAGGGTGAAAATGTAATTGGGAACTTAGTTAAATTATAGTATGCTCAGGGTATAAAGGGCTGAAATTATTTATTAAGAAGTAAGACAGTGCAGTCCCCCTCCTTCCCTCTTGTGGCAGCCTGTTTGGAGGGACAGGGCATTCTCGAAACCAGGACAAGGCTGGTGTCAGTGAAGGTAAATAGAATTGAAGATATGAAAGATGTTTTAGAAGCTGAAAAAGCAGCACTGTAAACTCTATTCTCATTTTGTTTAAATTAATCTACATAAAATGTAGAATGATATAGCTCTCAATAGTCCATTATCTTCCAGTAAAATTTTTATTCAGAAAAATTGTTCTGTGTGCCTTCTTCCTGTTGAAAAATACTTCTAGAATAATTTAGAGGAAAGAATCTTAACATAGAGAAACACTAATAAAAATGAGCACATAATCATTTTCATTTGGGTTAAATTGAATTTGCAGTTTTTAAATGGAAGTTTCTTCATATAAAAATACATATTTTGAAGGTTTCCTTTAAATGTGGGTGAGCTGGCTACATGGGCTTTTGCTTAAATTAACTAGTGGGCTGAGGAACCCTCAGAGACCATGTGCTCTCCAGATTTCAATAATCACCACTCCTTAACAGAAACTTCTTGCTCCCCCTGGAGGCATTGAAATTTGCAACTTCTGCTCAAGGTTTAAAAATAAAAATCCTGCCTTTGTGATAGATGGTTTTGAGAATACCTTTTCCCAAGTTGGTTCAAGAGTAATAAAGAAGAACCCTGCCTCTCAGATATTTACCCCATGGAGGTGGTAAGCTATAAAATATTAACTCGATCTCTCTGGGCCATGTGAAGTTGGGAATCCCAGGTATGTGGTTCAAATGAAAGGAAAGACAAAGAAAGAAGGAAGAGAAATGAGAATCCAGGCATTGAGATTTATGAGAATTTCAGAATTGACCTTGAGTGGTTGCAGAGGATAATTTAAAAAACATATTTTCAAGTTAAGGGATAAGAGAGTTGTTGACTAGAAGTTTGGAGTTCATAAAACAAAGGCTAATGGAGGAAAATTTCTACAATGGGATGAGTGTTTCTTATTGGACATTTTTATAAGTGAGGATAAAGCAATTGTATCTTTATCTGAGAACAGAATTGGGATGCGAAAGGGAACAAAGGAACCAGGAAGGAAATAATTTGTACTTCTGAAAAAATCTTCCTTTCCTTTTCTTTTTCCCTTTTTCCTTCTCCCCCTTCCCTTTCCTCTTTTTTACTCTCTTCTACCATTCTTTCCCCTTCTCTTCCTTTCTCTAGTCTCTTTCTCTCTATTTCTCCCTCCTCACAACTCCTTTCTCTCAATATGTGAAGCACACATTATCCTGATGACGTACTTGTACATAACTGACTGTAAAATGAGGTAAAAGATTTTCAATACCATGGTGGAAGTTGACATTGCAATAGGAAAGGGCCTAGAGTCAGCTGCAAAAGACAGTGAAAACAACAAGAGTAAAAAAGAGGCAGAGCCTCTTTTCTTCCCTTATATTGTATGCAGGCAACCACCCCACAGTAGGTATAGCACTCACTGCTCCAATCCCAGCACTAGACAATGAACCAATCACAAACTCTACATTCAGCTGCTTTCAAAAAGTCCACCCTCTCCCATAACCACATGAGACTTTGGGGGACATCCAGACACAAGCCATAACAATTTGGACCACACTAGGTTCTACAACTTCCTAGATATGTAGATTTGAATAAGTTATCTCTAAATCCTACTTATCTGTTAATTTGGAGCATCAATACTTATTGGGCATTCACTCAAGTACATGACATGTATTAGATTAGCTGATACAAAAGCTCTAAGAGAAAAAATTTTATTATCTTTTTTTATTGATGAAATAGTGGAGGCAGTTGTTGTGTCTCTTTTTCCAATGCCATGCTTCTGCTTTAATATAGATTTTACTGTTATTTAGCTATGGTAAAACCCAAAGATTAGGAGTTGGAAGTTTGTTATACTCACAGCATAACAAGTGTAGCCAGTTTATGGATTCATAAAATGTAGTCAACCTGGTTTACTGATTGAGATCACCCTGTGTATCTTTGTATCGAAGCTTCATTATCTTGTAGTATCATTAGCTTTCTTGACAGACTGACAAAATAGTAGTACAAAGAATTATGACAGTGGGACCAGTGGAGAATCATCAAAAGAAAATTGTCATGGTCACGGCTTTGTGGAAACATTGCCTCTTTTTATTTTAGAAGGAATTTCCAGAATCACTAGTATAATGAAAGTTCATGAACCAGCCTTTCTTTGGACTTATTTTTTATCAAAGACCCTTTCAATGACAAGAAGTTTCTCACCTGAACTGTTTCTCCTGAAGACCTCAGGCCTATTGTATCAGCGAGGTAAATTGGTGAAGAAAATGGGCAAAAGAGGAGGGATGGTGGTGCCATTTTGATTGTGCTCCGGGACAGTACATTTGCTCCCCTTTATCTCTACACTCTTTACTTGGACACAGCAACTACCTAGTTCAGTTCATTGCATCACACAGTCAGATGTAGAAAGATGAGCAGAAGGAAGACTGAGGAGTGGGACTTCTAGTGACTTTCTACATTTGGTGAAGGTCACTTGGAGTTATTTTGTAGAGAAAAAAAATAATGGAAGGAAAACCTGCTTTTCATTTAGTCAACAAATTGCCTCTACACACATGTAACTCTGAATTATTTACCAATGTATGACATTCTTGAGATTATACAAGCTCTCCTAAAAAAGAATACTTTATTTTCAGGCACAGTTGAAGAAGTCAGTTAAAATCAGTTTTGGTTATGAAAACAAATTCCATTTTATTTATTTGCCATATCTCAGTGATTTGTGATATGTAAGGATACATTTTACATTTTACATAGTTTAGTTGAAAGAGACTTTATAGAAATGATGAACCTTAATATTTCATGGATTAGTAGTTTTATGCTGATTTTATGGTCATGAATGTGTTAATTTTTTTGAAGGTAGTAAAATACAGCAGAACAAGACAGAACAAAGCCAACTGATACAATGCAGTGAAATTGGTACAGAACTTCACAGCAAGTTACCGGAATAACAGTACCATAGGTACCATAGTATATCTCATTATCTTCACAGTAGTTATCCTTTCAATCAGGTATAGCAAAGTCAAACTTAATACAGAACATCATAAAACCTATCAAAACAGAGTATTAAATAGAGGAACACACTTAATCAGAACAAAGCAAAACAGTGATAACAGTATTTGCCTTCAAATAAATGGTAGAAGAAAATCCCCCCTATTTGCTATATTGCATATGGTCATCCTCCCATTAGATGCTCACACCTCTGGCTCCCCTTTGCTAATGAGGTGGGGATGGGATGTTTGATTCTCAGCCCACATGCCAATAGGCTCAAGGCTGCTTACCAGGGAGGCAAGCGGGTTCCTTTGTTGCCCAGCACCCTAAGTTCCACCATGGCGAGGATCTCAGGAGATGCTCTCTGGCTGGTTCCCTCCCTGGGTCACTTACTGTGTTAATTATTTTTAAAACTAACTACTGGTTTCCTTAAAGAACATCTTATTCTAGAAAATATAGAAGACTTAGAATTAAGACTGTGAGAAAATAAATATTATTCACCTTAATGTGGTAAAGGCTTTAAGAATGGAAATGTCAGCATCTTTCTAAATGTATCCTGCCAAAAAAATTGAGAAAATTTGCCATAATGACAATCATTAAGTACAAGTATTGGAGTCAATACAATACATTCTTCTTCTTTTCTTTTTTATGTTTTATTACATTTTGGTGACCAAGACAGTATTCTATATGACAAAAATAAGAAAAAATTATAAAGTAAATGTGCCAGCACTGAATCAGTATAGTATTCGATATTTAATCCAGACTGCATACACGTAAAATGCGCTGACCACAGATTTATGCAAAACAAATTATTTCCTACAACACCAAAATGCCAGCTGCTCTAACTGCCTTATTCTTCTGGTATTTTGAGATACTCTATATAAAAGGAAAAGAACTGGCATGATACTTAAAGAGTGCAAAAAACTGAACTTGGTTAAAACCACATTTGTAATGAAATTTTGCATAAAATATGTACAGTAAATCTTACTATTTAAAAAAAAAGACTACCCTGAATAAAGACTAAAGCCTCACTAAAGAAAAATGTTCATCATTTATGTGTCATTGGTAGAATACTGATAAGATTTTGTTGGGGAAACAGGAAGATATCTAATGAAGTCATTTATTTAAAATCTATTTAAAAATGTTCACAAGGTTATAATTGTCTGCTTATACCAGCTTAAAGTCATTTACCATGCAAACAGTTTCTATTGTTTCTCCAAATAAGGTTAAAAGGTCCAAAAAATTCTAATTGAGGGCCAGTAATAAACATTATAAATAATTTCCTAGGTAATATTCTACATAATGAAATGCCCTATGGGAAATACCAACACTTAAAAGAGAGATCATGAATATAGACATATTTCTGACATGTCACAATTCTTGATAGGCTTATAATGTGAATGCTGTTTTTTGTTTTATAAGTCACAGGTATTAAAAGAAACACTCATACCTCTAAAATAAACATGTGTATGTATATAAACATTTCTATTTGAAGTTTTCATTATTTTCAAACTTAGTTACTTGAAGAAAAGGTAATATGATTAGAATCTTTGGAAAAGTTACACTTCTAATTAAATGGAACATCCAAAAGTAATTTATTAAGTTCTTATAAATTTTTAATCATTCTATATTTAAAACTAGATAATTTCCCTAAAATTAAATTTTACCAAGATTGTGCCCATTGTAACTTACTTAGATAATCACATTACTTTTCCAGTCCTTTGCCTAAAAATCATACTAAAATAAACAGAAGAATGCTCTATCTGGCAACTATTTAAATAAATTGCTAACCACTTGTTTGAATATGAATAGTCTGAAAAACTCTGCCTCTAAAATGAATTATACTGTCTATCTCATGTGTTATTCTACTAAAGAAAAAAACTTAAGGAGCTAGAACAATAATATATGAGTTTTCTGTAGATTTATTCAAAATTGTTAATATTTTTTGGATTTCCCTAAAGATTATATAAACTGGGGGCTAAAAATATAGGTAATATAGTTTGGAAAGAAACAAAAGTAGTTAAGACATTTTACTTAAAAGGCAAATTATTTTCCTGCAAAATAAACAAAAAGAAAAAATATACAGTCTGCCTCCACTTAATAAATGGAAGAATGTGTTTGTAAGTTTGTTTAACAGTGAAGTACTTTGTTAAGACAAATCATAAAAAATAATTATATCTACAAAAAACTCTGAATAGCCTCTATCATAGACTATAAGAATCAAGTATTACATCTAAATATAATTTCAAAAAAGAAATTAAAATTAGCTTCCAGACAATTATGGAATGGTGAATCTATCCAGGATATATTAAATGGCAGCATAAGCAGAATGGATAGTTGAAAAATGAGCATGAGATACACTCTTCTTCATCCACTGAAAGATGATTAATAAATTCAAACCCAGCAAATTCATATTGATTAGTATCAATGTTTTTCAAATGTCATTATCATTTGGAGTGAGCTGGACAGATTTATCAGTAAACCAAAGACTGAAGTTGACCAAACCAAATTTCCCATAAACATTTGGTTTAATGGGATGACAACATTTGTTCTTTTAGGTCCTTGTTTAGGAAACTCTCCAGGACTTTTGCAACTTTTATAGACACACAACGTTGTATGTGGCTTTTTCTTTCCCAGGTAACTTGCAGGAGATAATCGATTGATCAATTTCATCAGGGTTATTAGAGCCCTCAACAATGTGAAATCGAGATTTTTCTGACAGTCATCTCAAACAGTCCACACTGAAACCATAATCTTCTCCTCTTACAATTTCTGGAGCAAGGTAATTAGGAGTGCCACAGAAGGTGCTGGTTATGTCTCCTGGCAGTAATCAGTGAATTTAATGTGTTCTTTTGAGTCCAGTAATAAATTGCCCAATTTCAAGTTCCTTTTTTTTGGAACTGGGGATCGAACTCATGACCTTGCGCTTGACAGGCAGGTTCTTAAGCCACTGAGCTAAATCCCTGGCCCCAATTTCAAATTTCTATTAAGTATCTCTTACTCATGAAGAAAACTGAACTGAGCCTGGCATGCTCTTCAGGAAGTATTCTTTGTTGTTGCATATGAAACATTAGATCTCCTCCATTTACATAATCTAGAACAAAAAAGAATCTACTTTTTGTCTAACAGCAAGAATGCAGTCCAATGGGAAAAGGATAATTAGATGCCTTGTACAAAATATACTCTCTACCCAGTCAATATTGACAACCTCTTTTTTTCCATAATGTTCATTGCATAAATATAATTTTTTAAAAAATCGAACCAACAATACTTTTGCCTAACTTCTTCTCTCTGTTACCTCGAGTAAATCAAAGTCTTAAAGCCCTAAACTGTACGAAACTTTGTCACTCTTCCTGGTGTCCACTGCCTCCTACTCTTCATCAACTTGTTTCAAACCCTTATGATATAGGAATTATGTAGGATTACTGTCTGTGTACGGTCTGAAGCCATAGATGATTTATGCATTGGTATTGTGGGTTCTGGTGTTGCCCACATTCAACTGTGACAAGTTTGTGGCTCTTCTTATGAACCAAGAGTTTATAGTTGATACACTTGTATAGCTTGTATCCAAGTCCTCCTATATGGTCTGTGCCAATGACACAATGAGGACAGCTGCTGAAATATTTGATCAGGATTGCATTAAATCTGTGTAAAAATTTTGGAAATACGGTCACTTTCACTCTATTAGCTCTGCCTACCCAAGATCAAGGGATATTTATTTTTCTTTTCATTTTCCAATATCTTCCTTGAGTTCCTTTTTCACAGTGCTATAGGTTTCAGTGTAAAAGCTTTTTACTTTCTTCATTAGATTTGTTCTTAAGTATTTTAATTTTTGATGCTATTTTGAAAGGTGTGGTTTCCTTAATTTCTCTGTTGATGAGATTCTGATTTGTGTAAGAAATACTATTGATTTTAGGATGTTGACCTTATATCCAACTATGCTACTGAATTTGATTACTAAATCTATGAGTCTTTTGGTGGAGTTTTTGGAGTATTCTATGTTGAGTATAATGTCATCTGCAAATAATGGTAGTTTAACTTTCTTATCTATCTGCAAATCATGATAATTTGACTTTCATATCTTTATTCCTTTTATTTCTTTATCTTGTCTAACTGCTCTGGCTAATGTTTCTAGAACTACATTAAATAGAAGTGGTGCTAGGGACAACTTTTTCTTGTTTCTGATTTAAGAATGAAAGCTTCCAGTTTTTGACCATTTAGTATGATACTGACTGCTTGTTACAGATAGTTTATATTAGATTCAGATAAAGACAATCTTTTCTAACTCTCTGTAAGGTTTTTTTAATCATGAATGGGTATTGGACTTTGTCAAATGCTTTTTTTGCATCTATTGAGATGATCATTTGTTTTTGTCAGTGGTCTGTTAATATGATTTATTACATTTATTGATTTGGTTGTGTTGAACTATCCCTCCATCTGGTAAATCCTACTTGTGGTATATGATCTTCTGGGTGATTTGTTACATTCTGCTTGTCAATATTTTATTGAAGATTTTTGCATTTATTTTCATTAGGAAACTTGCAGTTCATTTTTTTTTGTTGGATTCTTTTCTGGTTTTTGTATTAGGGTAATGCTGCTTCCAGGAATAAGTTTGCGAGTATTGCTTCACTTTCAACTTCATTACACAGTTCAAGAAGTAGCAACATTAGATTTTGTCTAAATTTCTGGTAGAATTCAGTGTGAATCAATCAGGACCTGTGCTTTTCTTTATTGGTAGGTTTTTAATTATATATTCAATTTCATTGTCTGATATTAAGTTATTTAGAGTTTTTATATCTTGATTCAACTGTGGTAATTCATATCTGTCTAGGAATATGTTCATTACTTCTATGTTTTCCATCTTATTAAAATAAAGGTTCTTGAAGTAGGTATTGAGGATCATATTTCTATGAGATCCATTGTAATTTCAGCATTTTTATGCTTAAATGCATGAATGTCTTTATTGATAAAGTTGGCTAAGGGTTGTCAATTTTATTTAATCTTTCAAAAAACAAACTCTTCAATATAATGGTTTTTTAAATTGTTTTCTTTGCCTCAAATTCATTAATTTCTGCTTTGATCTTTATGACTTTCTTCTTTATATGGGCTTTGGACTTCTTTATGTGAAAGCTTAAATTTCAACATTAGCTTGTTTATTTGAGCTTGCTTTGTTTTTTCTTTCTTTTTTACTTTATTTTAAAGAATATAAAACAGAACAAAACCAATCAAAACAAACCAGTGTAAGTAATACAAGACTTCAAAACATTACAGAATCAACAATAATTACCATAATGCCTTTTGATGTCTTCAAATAGCTGTGGATAATTTCGGACATAGCAAAAAATCAAACAGAACAGAATAGAATAGAAACAATACAAGCCAACTGTAAATCCAAACTTGCTGTCATAATATATCTTGCTGTCATTGAAATAGCTGCTCCTGCCATTGGATTTAGCATAATCAAACAAAACAAAAGAGAATGAAACCTAACCCAACAAAACAATGGAAATGATATAGGATGTCAAAACAAGACCATAGGGAATCAACCCTCAGAAGGAGATCCCCTTTAGATGCTACACTGTATACCACTATCCTCTGAGTCTATGATTAGACCACTGACCCTAAACCTGCAACGTCAGTGAAACATCAAAGCACCACATGTATCCAATCGCACTTCACCTCAATAGGTATCATCACAGCCTGTGTTTCTCTGGATAAGCTGGCCGCTCACAGTGGGGATTGGGGGACATTGGTATGTTTTGTTTGCCAGCCCATGCGCCAAAAGGGCTTGGGTCTGGCTGTTCCCAGTCTGGCAGCAGCCTGTGCATGGTGCTGGTTCCAGACTGGGTTTGCTTCCTGATATGGCCTTCCCCTCTCTCCCCCCAGTCCGTGCATGGCACTGACTCATGAGGAAAGGCTTGGATCAGTCTGTTTCTGGTCTGGCGGCAGCCTGTGCATGGTGCTGGTTTTCAGACTCACTTGCTGTTTTTTTCTGATGTGGAATTCACTGCTATAAATTTCCTCATAGGACTGCTTTCATTACATCCCATAAGTTCCAGTATGTTTTATGGACATTCTCATTTAATTATAAAATTGTCCAACTTCTTTAATTTCATCTTTCATTTTGCAGAAGGGTGTTATTTAATTTTCATGTGTTAATGTAGTTTCTGTAATTTCTTTTGATATTGATTTCCACTCTCATTGCATTATGGTCTGTGTTAAAGTTTATGTTTAGGTGTTCCCCCAAAGCCTCATGCAGTCATAGGATTTTGTCAGGGGTGATTGAATCTAGCATGTGTGATTAATTCATAGTGCAATGCTGGGAGTAAGGATGGATGACTGTTGGATCAGTTCACTGATTAGATTGTCATTACTCTAATTCCAGTAGATGGGTACAATATAAGCAATAGAAGGAGGCTTTTCTATCTCTCCTCTTATTGCTTTTGTTGTCTCCTGCTACCATGAATTATTGCCCTTGTGCCACATGCCATTTTCCTTTGGAGTCACCTGCTTATGGACTGAAACCTCTACAAATTGTGCGCTAAATCAATTTATCCCCCTTTAACTTTAGGTGTCAGGTATTTTGTCAAAGCAATGAGAAAAGTAACTAAGACAGAATTTGGTACCAGTGAAGTGAGATCATTGCTATGACTATACCTGACAAAGTGGTTTAGGAGCCTTTTGGACTGTCTTGTGGGAAGAGTTTAGAGACACCAACTGAAAAAATAGAGGTGGAACACCTTATGCAGTCCTGTATGGGAGATTCTGGTCAGAGCCCAGAAGACCAGAAGCCTGACAGAAGTCCTGCCAGTAAAGACTAGGCTATGGTGTTTTCTGCTGGAAAGGATGGTACTGGTTGTTTAAATTCAGAACATGTGTGTTATGGCTTGGAAGAAAGTTTATCTGCTTTTTGCTCATGTTCAGAGACTTTGCATGAGACTCTGATTACGGCTGGCAGACTAATCTGGCAGAAGAAATTTCAAGAGAGTCTAATGTTGAAGTGGTGGTATGGCTATTTTGGGGGGAGTTAATAAAATTTCTGTTAAGAATCAAGAGCAAAGTGCTCATCAGAATGGTTTAAAATGTTATGAGTTTGATAAAGCCATGGACTCCAAAGATAGAGCAGAGGAAATCTCTATTACAGAGAAGGAACAGAAGAAAAGAAAAGATAGCCTAAGGGCATCACAATAAGCAGCGGGACTCCACTCTTTGCAGTGCAGAATTCCAAAGGTGTAACATTTTCTTTGTGAAGAAAGTTCCAGAATGGTGTTGGCCTAAATAATTTGGTCATCATGATTGGATTTAGTGTGTTCAATAATCCAGGTACTTGATCCCTACAGTCAAGAGAGAGGGAAGCCTGGGTACTGCTCCAGCTGGTAGCAGATCTTCACAGCATCCTTGTGGTGCTGGTTTTAGGTACATGCAGAATGTAAGAATTGTGGGGTCAGGAAGGGTCCCACTCAGATTTCAGAAGGCCTGGGAGGCCAAGCAGTGTGCTAATGAGAAGGAAGTGTATGAAATGTTGGTGAAGCTAAAGGTGCAGTGGAGATCCAAAAAGTTTGGAGAAGCTGAAAATATGGATTATCTGAGGAAAACTGGAAAGAGGGAGCAGAGTATGGTCTAGAGAGAAGCTGTGGGCACTACAAACACTGGAAGTACAGTAAGCACAGTAAGTACTGTAAGTAAGGGTTCACATCTTCCCACAGATTGCTTCAGATGCTGCATATAGAAGTACAGGACTTAATGTTTACCCTGTTTGGTTTTGGATTTGCTTTAGTCCCATTCCCTTGTGTCACCCTTTCTGTACCTTTTGGAATGGAAACACCTGTCTTGTGCCAATGAATATTGAAAGTGTTTAAATTTTGTTTCCTTTGTGCAGGGGTTCTTAGCTAAGAGTTTTCTTACATCTCAGGTGAAACTTTGGACTTGGACTTTTCAGCAATATTGAAACTGTTAGAATTTTGGTAACTCCTGGAGACAGACTCAGCACCTTTTTCATAAAGGGATATGTATAAGACTTTGGGGGCCAAGGGATGAATGCTATGGTTCATGTCTAAAAGTCCCCCCAAAGCCTCAGGCAATCATAGGATGTTGTCAGAGGTGGTTAAATCTAGAGTATGTGATTGATATATAGTGCAATATTGGGATTAAGGATGGGTGATTTCTGATTCAGTGCACTGATTGGATTAGCATTGCCCTAATCCCAGTAGACTGGATACAATATAAGGAACAGAAAGAGGCTTGTCTCTTTCCTGACTTGCTTTTTCTGTCTTCTGCCATCATGAACTATTGCCCTTTTGCCATGTGCCACCCTGCTCAGGAACCAACTATTTATCAACTGAAAACTATACAAATTGTGAGCTAAATTAATTTATTTCCCTTTAAATTTTGGTGTAAGATATTTTGTCTCAGCAATGAGAAAAATTACTAAAGCAATCTGATACTATGTATGGGATAATTTCAATTGCTTTGAATTCACTTAAGCATGTTCAGTGAACTAATATGTGGTCTGTTTTGGAGATCATCCTGTGTGCAGCTAAGAAGAATGTGAATTGTGATGTGGATGGAATGCTGCAAGAGCATCTATTAAATTAATTTTTTCAAAGGTTTGATTCAGCTCTCATATTTCTTAGCTAATTTTTTGTCTAGTTGATCTGTCTCTTTTTGACAGAGGTCCCACATTCCAATTGTAGTCATGCTTACATGATTTTTCATGACCATTAATAGTTATTTTATATAATCGGGTATGTTGATGTTTGGTGCATATATATTCATGATTGTTATCTTTTTCTCTTGGATTGTTTTAAATGACCTACTTTGTCTTGCTTGATCAGTTTTGGCTTGAAATTCACTTTGTTTGAAAATGGAATAGCTTCCCCTGTTTTTTTCCATGTTCCTGTTGCATGGAATATTGTTTTCCATCCTTCGACTTTCAATCTTTTATTTTCTTTTTGAATTAAATGTGTTTCTTGTATGCAGCATATTGTTGGATCTTGTTTCTTTATCCAATCTGACAATCTGTTTCTTTTGATTGCTGAATTGAGATCATCTATATTGATGATTATAAGTGATATGTATTGAATCATCCTTGTCATATAATTTTCCTCTTGATTCTCTTTCTTTTCCCTCTATTTAACTATTTTCTTTGTTCAGTGGATTCATTCTACTGAGGTTCATGGAATTGTAGTCTTCACTGTTTCTTTCTAGAATATCCATTAGAACATTTTAAAGTATTGGTGTGTTGGTTATGAATGTCTTTATTAGTTCCTTGTCATATACATATCTTATTTCTCCATTTTGAAAAATAGTTTCATGGAGTACATTAATCTGGGTCTAGGCATTCAAGAAGGAACAACTGTAACACCTTGATTAAAGTAGTAAAATTGGTAATAACAGTTGAATTAAGCAAAACCTAGAAAATGAAACTGTGGTAACTATTAATTTATCACATTTACTCAGGGATTTAGCTCAGTGGCATAAGTGCCTGCTTGGCAAGTGTGAGGTTGTGAGTTTGATCCCTAGTACAAAAAAAAAAAAAATTGTCCTATTTAACCATATGTACAAGATTTGTAGTGATACAAAATCTAAAACAAACCAGAAAGTTGAAGACAGTAAATATTCCCTCAACAGAGTAATTTTACCCTGAGGGAAGAAAATTTAAAAGAGCAAAGAAGAAAAAAATTAAGAAATAGAAAATAAATTGATTAGAATCAAGGCAAAGGAAGATTATGCAAGCTCTGGGAAACTGGTGACAGGACAGGAGAGAAAGAAAGAAGAAACAATGAAGAACAGAACAAAACCACAGCAGCAAAAAAACTAGAAACAATGTTACAACTCATTAAAAACAAGAAAAAATAATCAAGAAAAAAAGAATAAAGAAAGAAAGAAAGAAAAGTCCAGTCTTCAGCGTTTGTCTTTGCTGTCACTGGTAGAAAAAGTGGGCAGACAGAGCCCAGATCCATACTGGTTGATCCCAGCAGTCCTGCTGTAAAATTATGGTAAGGTGTCAGATAATTCCAGCAAACTTGTGCTGTCAAATCCACTGAAGTTCAGCTTGATCCTGATTTCTGACCATGAGGCTGGAACTTGAGTTGTTCAGGTCATAATTCTCTGGGTGCCTCCTGCCAGATTGAACCTGACTCCCTGACCCTGGTGTCTCCCATGGCTGAACCTCCTCCTGACACTGAGAGCCACTACATGCAGCTATTAGAAACAGCTCTGAGTCTCACTTCAGCTGGCTCCTTTCCAAAATGGTGATGAGCCAGTTGCCCTTTCCTGGGGGTGTCTGAACCAGAGTCATTCACCAGCCACTGCAGCCTGCAGTGTTCACTGCTCTGATTCACTGGTGCCTTTCTCCATGGAGGCCTCTGGGGTTCCCCGAAGCTGTCATGCCTCAGTAGGTTCAAACTGCTTCTCTCTCCCATAAGCTGGAATTCAGGGAGAAAGCACCACTTGCCACTTCCCTCTTCTATGTTGAGGTCTCTTTTTTTCTCACAGACTCCAATTCTTGCTATAGATCCTTGCTGGGTCCTGGAATCCACTTCTCTTTCATCTCTTCCCCACATTAGTATATTTCAGCATCTGGACTGCAAATCTTGAAGAGGCTGATTTGTTGCTGCTCATCACTTCATCATTTTCCTGGAGGTTTCCACATTCTTGATATAGAATGAAGCTTTCAGGGCAAAAGAAACATTTATATGATAGGACCAAGGAGTGACATACCTTGTAGTATGAGTTATTATTTATTTTTTCAGGTCAAAGCATCTGATTTCAAACAAGACTAACTGTTGATTAGAACAAATTCCATTTTACTAAGACCATTCCTTTATCAGTCAATTAAAACAGGTTTAGGAAGGATTTTCTTTTTGTGAAATATTCTAACACAGGAGTAGTTTTCCAAGTGATTCAACAAACACCCTGTCTAATAGATAACTCATTTTGTGGATGCTATTATTTGTAATTGGAAAAAGAAAAGTTACATCTGGCCTAAAATAGTTACTGAACTGTATAAAATATATTTGAATGACACAAGAATTAGCACACTTGCAGTACAGCTACACAGCTAAGTTTTTAGGTCTTTTTGGCTGGGAAACTTCTGTTAAAGAAATTGCTATCTTTGGAAAGACTACAATTAATTTTACATCCATCCACAGGCTGATTTGATCATTTTCATAATCTTAAACTCAAATTGAGTGTCTTTGAAGATTTGGAGTTGGGGTTGAGCTCCTCACGTGTAGGGTTTCTTGGGGGTTTCATGCTTTTTGCACATGGGTGGGTTTCTATCTGGAGAGAGAATGTTAGACTTGAGTTAGAGGATCAGGCAGACCAAGGCGGTGGGTATGCGGGGGTAGGAGATGGACCAGAGAAGTAATTCAGACAGACAGACAGACAGACAGTAGTGTGAAAGAGTTCTTGCTTTTTATTACTTATCTGTTGAATCTCAGGATTAAGAGATTCTATTGTTTTAGACAGAAATGGTTTTTATAACTTTAATATATATGTAGCGATTCTTTGTAGTCTCCCAAAAATGTGCAGCTAAAAGGTTCAACCCCTAGAAATTTTAGAAAAGTTCTTGTGTGTTTTAAAATGTGTAGGTAAGTAAATAACTACTTGGAGCATTTATGGTGATAGCAACACCCGCCCCCCAATGCACCAGCCAATCTGATTGTTTTGTTTAACATTTCACTGCCTTTGATTCAAAAAGGACAGTCAATTTCTATGCTCTGGACAATAAAAGCATGTGTTACAAATTCCCTCAAAGGTATGTGCTCATCAGAGGTTCTGAAAAGCCCTTGTTTACTGCATTTACGAATTTGTTATCCATTAAGCTTTGTGAATTGAAGAATGACCTTTACACGTCACTGAGGTCCAGCATTGATCCTTTTATGGTGGGAGACAAAGTAAACATTGCAATGTATAGGTTAATGCTTAACCTTTTAGAGAGACTGAATGGAAAATCTAGCATGCTCACCACTCTCCCACAGCTCAATTCTCCTCTAGCCCCTTCCTTTTAGAGGGGATCAGAACAACAGCATATCTTGGGTGACATTTTGGGTTAGGAAATTTACCCATGGGACACTCAACTATTCTTCCTGACTTGGAAATGTTGCACCAATGTGACTGTGACTATCTGCCTTTTGTTTCTTTATGTTGGTTTCTCCATTGTTATCTCCAAATTCTCTAATGAAACACAATCCTGCCATCCTGGCATCCACTGATTCTGTGACGTTCTTAACTCACAGTGGTTTTGCTCTGAGGGACATTGGTATTTGGTAGGACTTTGACGAGAGAACCTGGTTTCAGCATTTCTCTGGCGCGGTTGATAGATTCTGTACATGTGATACATTAAGGACAGAATTTGTTAGTGCCTCTGCCTTTTTAGCTTTTTCAAGTCATCCAGAAGAGCACAAATAATAGTGTTTTAAAACTATTATTTAGTATTATTTATTAACTTTATTATTATTTATTAACTTTAAATGAGAAGGTCAGTGGTGCTATAAATCCAAAATGTATATCTTTTCATTTGGATAGAAGTAAGTGGTTATGTATGGCTAATGATGTTGTCATTTCAAGTGGAAGCTGTTTTTAATATAAATATGTATACTCTTTTGAGTGAAAAACAACCCAAATAAATTCTAGAGAAATAACATCTTGTTTCAGCCTTTATTATTCTGTTTCCCATAGTTAACTCATTATTTTAAAGCAAATATAAGAATAGCAAGACTTTTTTTATTTTAAAGATAAAAAAAATAGAAAAAGCAAAAAGCAAACAAAAAAATGACAACAACAAAACAATGGAGATATAAGATTTCAAAACAAGATGATAGGAATTTAACCAAGGTTGTTATATTACATATTGTTGCCTACAAAATAGTTGCTCAGGTTACCAGATACAAGTATGCAAATTTGATCAATAATATCCTTTCCCTTTAAGCAGTTTCTTTCCCTTTCACTATATCTATTATAATTTTTGGATCTGATTTACTGTTTCAGTTTCTTACACTAGCAAGACAATATGGTGTTTATACATATGAGTCTGATTTATTTCACGTGTGAGTATGGTTTCTAGTTGTATCCATTTATGGATAAAAGCCTCGAGTTTATCCTTTACAGGTGAGTAGTACTCCACTGTGAAATACCACATACTTTTTTTTATCTGTTACTCAATTGATGGACATTTGGGTTGTTTTCAAGATTTAGGTGTTACAAATTATGCAGCTATAAACATGGATGCACATATATTTCTGTGATATGATGTTTTCATTTTTTCAGGGAAAATACCCAGAAGGAGAATAGTTGGATTGAATGGAGCCTCTAATCCTGGTTTTTTGAGGAATCTCCACACTGATTTCTAC
The DNA here is from genome assembly GCA_004027455.1 of Hydrochoerus hydrochaeris. Classification (NCBI taxonomy): domain Eukaryota; kingdom Metazoa; phylum Chordata; class Mammalia; order Rodentia; family Hydrochaeridae; genus Hydrochoerus; species Hydrochoerus hydrochaeris. Next base: position 184,078 of record PVLA01002225.1, on the reverse strand, counting down.
AGTAATTGAACCAGTCTACACTACCAGCAACAATGAAGAATTATTCCTTTTTCCCCTCAGGCCTGCCAACATTTGTTATTGGTTGATTTATTGATGTTAGCCATTCTTTCTGGAGTGAGATGATATCTCAGTGTTGTTCTAATTTGCATTTCTTGAATGGCCAATGATGTCAAACTTTTTTTTCATACATTTATTTGCCATTTGTATTTCTTCATCTGAGAATTGTGTATTTATCTTAGGTGGCCATTTTTGGATTGGCTCTTTGAATTTGCGGGGCCTGATTTTTCTCAATTCTTTATACATTCTAGATATAAATCCTTTGTCTGAGGGACAGTTGGCTAAAATTTTTTCCCACTCTGTGGTTTTACTTTCACTTTGTTGGTGATTTCTTTTGATGTGCAAAAACTTTTTGAGAAGATGAGATTTTATTTGTTGGTGCTTTGAAGTACTTCTCATGCAGTTTCGTTTCTTTTCATGAACTTTTTGCCTACCCCTATATCCTTGAGATGTCTATACCTCCTTTGTCTTCCAGTAGATTTATTGTTTCTGTCTTAATATTTAGATCTTTGATCCACTTTGACTTTAGTTTAGTGTATGATTGTAGGTATAAGTCTAATTTAGGTCTTCAGCATGTGAAAAGCCAGTTTTTTTCCAACACCACTTATTAAAGAGGCTATCTTTCTTCTGGTAAACATGTTTAGTCCCTTTGTCAAAGATAAAGGAACTGAGTGTGTTTGCAGTGTGTCCATGTCTTCTAATGTGTTCCATTGATCCTGATATTTTTCAAGTACCATGCTGATTTTATTATAGAGCTTTGTAGTATAATTTCAAGTCATGAATTGTGATGCCTCCTAGCAGGACATCTTTAAAAGACATTTTTACTAACATTGTTCCTGGGAGTTTAAATTGCAATAAAATTTATGGAGAGCAAATCATAGTATGTTTTGAAATGCTTCAAAGTTTCAGATACTTTGAACTCAGTAATTTCAGCTTTGAATTCACTCAGGTGAAAAATACCACAGATATGCCAAACATCTTATTGGAAGATTTTTAATTTTAGAGTTGATAGTGAAAGAGGTAATCCCTGTGAGTCCAACATTTGAGATTAATTAACAATTATGGAAAACATATATGATAAAATGGTTATACAGAATTTAAAGTTGCTTATTATGCAAAAAGCTAAAAATAGTAACCAGCTCCTAATAATAGTTATTTCTTGGTAATATATGAGAAAATTTTATTTTCTCCATTAGGTTTTTCTTTGTTTTACAACTTTTTCTGCATTGAAAATTTATTTTTAAATGAAAAATATGACATAAAGAAAATAAGCTATCTTTGTGTTATTTTTAAACAGAATCATCAAACTGTATTATTCACTTGAGTTTTACAGAGATTGTTCACCTTTTGATTAACTAAGAATTTTATTGTTTCTCTCCGAAGCCTGGCTTCTATTGATTTTACTATCTGTTAACGATGTGATTCAAAACAAATGAACAAGGAGAAAAAAAAAACAGGCCCACATTCATAGGATCTGTTAGAGGCTGGATTTGCTTGTAGTTTTTATTCATAAGAGGTAAGAAAATACCTTTTAGGTAATGCAATAAATTACTCTTTAAATAAACATATTTGTAGTGCTTGTTGTAGTAATAAGATGATGTGAGAATAAGCAGCAAATCTTAGGAATACACTTCGAGTTTTTGTCTCTTTTGGGAGAGAATTTAGGAGTAGAATCCATAGACGCAGAACTGGGTACTGCTTCCTTGAGTGCATGGAGCCAGTGGAGTGCTTCTTCCCTGGTAGAGCCCCTGGGAGAAGAGCTGTTGTTTAATCCAAGAAACTCAGATCTCTCCCCCTACCCTTCACATTCTTGTCTGTTTTAGTCTCTTCTAAAAGTTTCTCAGCCATGTAATTGGTAAGTTTCATTATGTAAACTTTCAACGATAGAATAGTGCTGAGCAAAAATGACCATGTTCTTGATAATAATAATGATGGAAATGATGATGGGCTGGAAAATTAACTCTATTTGTTTAATATGACAAATCCCGCTCCTAATACCTGTATAGTCTACTTGACAGATATTTAGACATTTGTATTTTTAATCATGATAGCATATTCAACAACATGGGCCTTTTATGTGTTTTGATTTCATCTGAGAAAAATAGAATATGCGACAGAAGTGATAACACAGGTACATGAGCTTGCTTATTTGTTTGTTTATTTTTATTGTGGTGCTAGGGATGGAACAAAGAATCTAGCTAAGATGACCATGCTGTACTCAAATTCATGATCCTTCCACCTCAGCCTCCTAAGTAGCTGAAATTTCAGATGTATGTCACCAGGCTTGGCAGTTTATCATTTTAAATGTCTTTTGGCTAAAATATTTTCTTGTTATGGTCTTTGTAAAGGCAGAAATGAGTTGGTTTGGGTTTAGCTAATTTGCAATGTTCAGTGCCTCATATTACTTCATTAATGTTGCAGAGTTTGAAATTAAAGGGGTGTGTCTGCTAGCTCCTTGCTTGACTGTCTGTCTCAAAAATTTATCTTTCTCTGCAGCACATCTATGGGATACACTTGCATACTCCAAGCAGGCACTGATGACTACTTGGTTATAATGCATTTTAGAAAGGATTTGAATTGCTTAATGATCGGTAATCTATGCAGAGATGATATGCAAGGGACTTGTAAAATGTAGGTGCTTTTTTAAATATCTACTGAGGAACTTCAGTGCTTTATTTTCTTTTTGTGACTATATGAGGAAATAAAGTTCATGGTAGAAAATTTGGAAAATCCATGCACCATAAAAAATTGTAGAATTACTTGTAATCTCCAAACATAGATGTAAATACTAGTAACAATCTTTTGTATTTTCTCTGATTATTTTTCTCTATGTATTTATAGATTTTGCTAATTGATTTACTTAAGTATTTTCATTTGCTTTTTTCACAATCATTATATCATGATATTTATTTTCCGTAGCATAAAAATTCCTCTGAAATATACCATAGACTTATAATATCTAATCGAAGAATCTCAAAAATGCCCCTCTTGACATTTAGGCTGTTTGTAGTTGTTAATTATTATAAATAATGACATAATGAACATCTTTTGCAAATATTTTTGCCCATACACTTTACAAATTCTTCAGGACAGATTCCTAGAAATGGAACTTTTAGGCCAAATAGTATGTTTTAAAAGTTATAAATTTACATTGCCTTGGGAATTTTAAAAATCAAATTTATAGAAAAATCAGATTTATTTACTTGGAAATGATAGTGCTGAAAGTGGGAAGTTTCCAGGTAAGACTTTAAGCTTTGTTTTGGCCTCCTGATTAGCCCTCATGATTCAGACTCTTTGAAATCAATTCTTTGTCCCTTAAGTTAGTCATTTTGTGGAATAGTTAACTAATACTACTGTCTCTTTATCTTGTTGCCTTTAAGAAAATTTGAAGTAGGCTGATTGACAAGAGTTTTTGAAGTATTTTGAAAATTAATTTAAAAAATACTGTGTTAGAATAAGTCATGCCACTCTAGTTGTTTTCTTTGTGTTCGTGAACCAAAATCAGATGTTTGGACTTCCATTGCTTCGGGGTTTGGCTGGGAAAGTAGCAGACAATGAGACTGGCCAGAGCAGCATTTACTGCTCAGTATAATTTCAAAGGTATGCTAAGAGAAAGGAAGCTGAGCAAAGAATTTATGACTGGGTCAGAGGCAAAGTTGAGAGCTATCACCTGCTTCAAGGAGGACAGCTTTGGATGAGTGCATATGTATGCATGGCACACTGCTGCAGTCTAACTTTATGACTTTTAATGATTCCAACCACCTAATCACTTGTGAAAGGATGTGCTGGAGTTTGCCTTCACTCAGCTTGACAAGGTGATGGGAGGCATATATCTTCCTTACATGAAAACACTTGTCAGTTGCATCATATTTGGTAAGACAAGCACCAATGTCACCTTGCGGGGAAAGAAAAGTAACTCAGCTGACATCCAATGCATATGAGTTTCCAATATGCTGCAACATAGCCTAATTTTAAGTGAAATATGCAAATATGCCCTATTTTGTCTGTAGTTTTTATTTTCCTGATGCTTTCTCTAAGTGCCACATCTTCTGCTGATGGAAACATTGTGTAACTTCTTCTGAGCTGATGCATATTTAAATACGCAAGGGGAAGGATTCTTAGCCTTTGAGTAGAAGCAACATGGAAAACCAAATGCAAATCTCTCAGTTGCCTTTCCTTGTTTTGTTTGTTTTTATTTTATTTTTGGACTTGGGTTGCACTTATATAACCAGTTTGCTTTAGTTCAAATTGCTGAATTTGAGACTTTTTGTGGATAGTAGGTCACTAGAATGAAGTCAGAGCTCATTAGGTCCTGGGACTAAACTACATGGGCAGCAGAGTAATGACTGAGTTATGGTACTGAGGGATGAACGGGTAGAAGGGATAGATCAAGCTTCATGTGAAGTCTCTCTTATTCCTCTCACCAAACTTTTAAGAAGAATGTTAAAGCAAGTATGTTTTTAAAGTCTTATGGTGGATTTGTATATTTATTTAGTTTTGAGTTCTAACATACTGCATTTGGGTAGTGTGCTTAAAGAATTCTAGGGATAAAGTATCCAAAAGCCAAATATTATGTTTCATGTGAATGCCCTTAATCAGGAAAATGGATTGGATAGTTTTTAGCATGGGGGAGTCGTATTTCCTAGGGCCAGGAAAAGGTAAGTTGGAAATAGGGCTGCTGCTGGAAAGGAACAAGCTTTGTGTGACAAAAGAATGCCATAGAGCTATTTAAGAGTGACTACAATGCCCATTTCCAGTATAGCTACTTAGCGTCCCATGGAAAACAAATACAGTGCTTTCCTGGCCATCAGACTTGACCTAATGAAATATCTTATACAGAGACATGAATGTTTTCTTTGGGTGAAATGCAAGATTTTTTCTGAAAAAAACATGTTCAGTGTGATTCTTCCATGTTATTGCAAACATTTTCAGACTTCCTATAGTGTGCTCTTTAGTTTGTTTTGATTACGTATACATCTATTGTAGCTGGTGTTGTCTTGTAATTTAGTTAGCTGTTGCAAATAGAGATGTCAGAGCTTTCAGTTTATTTCATATATAGATATATGTCTTCTTTTATTTCTGCTGGCTTCATGGACTTGGTCACCTTCGAGTGGTTATAGCGAACCACTTGCTCAACTGAAGGGTGTATTAAGTTCTGCCTATTTGGGAAGCAAAAATGGGTGAAAGTTTTCTCATGTTTAGAGTGACTTGTTTTCAATTTGATGGCAATTCCTTTTTGTTTCAGTGGTCTCATCTCATGAGGAAATGAGGCCATTTGATGTGTTGGACTTCCTTACTTCCACACCTGTGCAACAAAACAGACTTCCTGTCGGGATCTGTGTCCTCATCTGCTAAGTCCATTCACTGCTAATGAAAAGAGTTGGTGAGTGTTTTGTATAGTCTTTAGAATATCAAGGAATAAAGATCTGCCAGCCTGTGATGGTCCCTACCACAGCTTAAGATAAGCCTATGACAGTTTTGTGATATGGTTCAATTTACAATGATACTCACTCAGGAGAAGTGTTCTTTTATGCTCAAAAACATCTGGAATTGAAAGATTAATGTGAAAACATTGTCTGGGAAGTAACATGTAAAAATGACATCTTTGAATTCATTATATTATGGTCATTCATAGAAATATATTTATTTTAGAGCCACTAATCAGAACATGTGAGACAAAGCCATGAAATTCATCACATTAGTGTAAAAAGGGCTCTTTGGATCTGGTAGGCCATGTTGAAAATTTTCAGTTTAAATATTGAGTCTTTGTTTCTTCCCCAAACGTCACACTTACAATTACGTGATATTATTATCATATTATTTCTTTTTTTTTGAAAGTTGGTGAAAGTTATGTAACAGTGATCACTCAGCTATGAATTTAATTATTTTAAATTAGGAGCTTGCTTCATGTGACAATGAAGTAAGCATCGCCACTTACTATTAAATCTGAAATGAAATACATGTTAAGAAACAAATTTTCACTCATTGTGCAATTGTCTTTCACGAGATAGCTTGGAAAAATAATCGACTTAAAGTTTATTATTGTGTTCTTCTTCCACTTTTTTGTCCATCGGTTGCATGTTTCCCACACTTGCCATTGTTCAGTGTTGGAGGAAGCAAACAAAGAAACCCCACTGAACTGTCATATGACTGTTTGGGGTAGTCATGAGCAACATTTTCTTCTTGTATGAAACAATAACATTTAAATTTGTGGTTATGTATCACGAGTGTCTGACAGCAGAAACCATTGTGATTGGCAGGAGGTAGATTAAATTCATGGGTTTTAGGCTTTTTTTTTTCTTAATAAGGATACCTTGAGAAAGTCCAAGGGAAATGAAAGTCAGTTTTGTCATCTCACACAGATTTCAAAGGCAGGGGGCTACACCAGGGCTTGAAAGGTCTATATTACACTGCTGCTGTCTAGCCATACTTGACAATGAGACATACTGTATTTGCTCACGGTGCTGGAGTTTATCATGCAAGAAGAGTAATTATATTTGAATTGTGTCAGCCAGCCACCCTAAAATGAAGGAACGTCAACGAATGTTGCTCCAAGGAGAAGGGGATGATTAGATATAATTATACTCAGTGTCCAAGAAAAATGCTTCATTCCCTCATTCTGTTGCAAAAGGGAGAGGGAAAAAAACCCCCCAAAAAATTTCCAAGACTTCTCAGTATTTTTTGAAACTTTTAAGGCGGCCATTTGTTGTAGAAATTTCATATAAGCTCTCCAGTGTGACCATTTAACTATCTGGGGATGTGGTTAGTCTGTGCATAATAATGTAGTTTTAAAAAATAGATAGTGTATGATACAACTTTAGTTTTTCTTTCTTGCCATGTGTAGACAATTTCCTGATAGGAAAGTAATAGACAATAGGAAGCAAATTTCTTAACTGGTTCCATCTACATAGTGCAAAGGTGTAAAACGTGGCTTTTGAGCCACTCATGAATATGGTGATTTGATTTATAATTCTAGTCAAACAAACTCTTTGAGATGAATATCTAGAGTATTGTTATTTTGTGCATGCAGTCAGTGAATGGTGCCTGTACTTATGTTTCATTCTCTAAAAATGCACATTGCAGTTTTTGTCTTTGAGACTTCTTAGTTGGCATGTTTCATTGTATAATATTTCTTAGTGTACAGCATCTATAATGAGCCTAGAGGGAAAGTTTCAGGGATATTAATTTGTTGGTTGGCTCTATTTCACAGTAATTGATTTCTGTAACTTCCAAATATATCAGTTTGGGGTAAATTTCTCAGTTGAGCAAATTTTTATGATGTTGAAATGACCATATAGTTTATAGATGAGAAGCTTATTTTTCTAACTTATTCTTCAAATAAGTTATTGTTCTTATAGAATTAGCTTCACTTGTAGTATTGAGATTTGCATGGTTTGGATAACTTTCTGAAGCAATCTCACGAGGTTAATATTATAAGTGATGATAAGACAAGTACAGATGGTTAATTTAAGAAGGAACAATGCTGACATATTTACTAAAAAAAACAAATGAGGACTTGCCTTGTTTTGTATTTTATTTAACCCAACTTCCTTAGCAATCAAGACACAGGTGCATATATTTTAAACATTGCTTCTGTTATCTCAGTAATGTAGTATATTATAATTATATAATCAGTACTGATTTTCATCAGAAGTTTAAGTGGAGTGAAGCATTTTTAAAGATACTATAATGATAAAAGCCATACAGAGTTTTTCATTCCAATTTTTGCAGCTTCTGTTATCTAAGTAATATAGTATGGATGTTTTGTAAATATAATTCTATATTCAATATATACTTATTTTTATGGAAAACTGAAATAACACTGATTATTTTTCAAGTTACTATAATAGTACAAGTCATAGAAGTGCTTCGGTTTCCACTAGAGCATCCTGTTGGATAACTATGTGGATAACTATGTTAGATAACTATGTGGCCTGAGTTTCAGGTCCTTAACAAATTTAGCTTTCACAGAATTCTTTAAATTCTATTAGACAAGGTGCTGTGTATGTCTGATCCATTAAAAAATGGAGTCATAACACAATCTTCATTCCGATTATACTCCGCTATTCCCCAGGAACAGCTAGGTCATTGAGATAAAACTTCATGGCTAGCTGCTGGAAATGTTGCCCAATGGAACTGCCTATTCCAGTGATACAGGATACCTTGGTGACAATCTTGATTTTGTTAGGTATAACAAAGTACCCTGAAAAATGTTTTCTGCAATGACCTGTTTCAGTAGTCTTTCCTTGTTGTGATTCGTTTTTATTTTCCAAGTATTTTATTTTTCATGTATTTTGTGTAGGTGTTGTTGGACCTGTAAATAATTTTTGAATTGTCTCTGTAAGACTTTTAAGAGTCCCAAATTGCATTTAATTAGAGTAAACATTATATCTTAAGGATATTGCCAGTCTATAATTTCTTTCATTTTAAAAATCTCTATTTGAACTTTAGATATGGCTGGATTTCATTTTTTTCCCTGATCTCCAAAGTATTTTACTTTAGTCAAACACAGAATCACATTGAATTGGGTCACGTTCTGCATTCATGGCCCACTATAGACTGACTGATGCAAACTTCTCTTTTATTTTGTCTCATTTTTTCCACCTAATTGCTAAGTTCTACCCCTGTTCCACTGTGTTCCATAGCCATCTACTGTACTATATATTTTGTTGTTTTAGTTTTTGGGGGCTGAGGATTGAACCCAGGGTCTCACATGTGTTAAGTGTGTGAACTACTACAACCTTGGCCCTGTTCTATGAGATGTAGTTGAAAAGTATGGTGAATATTTTTTTTAAAAAAAATTCATTGCAGTAAAACCTATTGCCATTAATTCCCCTCAACGTCCTCCCCAACCCTTGCTTTAAACATCATTCTTGCCACTTTCTGAAACACTTCTGGAAGTCCTCTTTTGTAAGGACCTCAGATCCTGAATCCACTGGAAACATTTGCCTTTCCTGGTCATTCTGACTGTAAAGAAGAGCCCAAAGCCTCAGGGTGCCAGCTCCAATGGTGAGGTGGATGAGGACACATCATGTTTTTATGAGCTTGCCTTTCTGTTGGATGGCACAGGCAGCAGCATTCACTGTAGTTCTGCTCAGACCTTGTGAAATCACTCATGAAAGAATACTTCCAGAACTGTTTCAGAAGGCAGCAAGAATCCTGGGATTAGAGTGTTTTAAATCAGAGGGATGGGAGTAAAAATCTGACTGCAATTCTGACTCTCCATTGTTTGAGCATGTGCCCTATTCCCTAGAGGCAGAAGCTGAATTTTCTTTTTTATCTGTAAAACTGGGCAATGTTTCCATGAATATCCCTGTACATATTCCTTTGTGGATGTGTGAGTGTGTGAATTGCTGAGGTGTGGACGTCTGTTTCCTTTCAATAAATCTTTCCCTCTTAATGGTGACTAATGAATAAATATTCACTTGTATTTTGGAGTCACTTAGAATCTTTTTCTGCACTTTCTTTGGACTCAAAATAAATGTATTGGAAAGGAAATGTGCCCTATTTCTTCCCTTTATATAACCTAACTAGGTAGCAATGAAATTAGACCAATATATTTCTTGTTTTTAAAATTTAGGAAAGGGGTAGGAGTGTAACTCAGTGGTAGAGCACTTGGTGAGCAGGCAGAAGGCTCTGAGCTCAAACCTTGTGCACAAAAAAGGCAAAAATTAAGAGTAAAATAGGAGAATTCATATTAGATTGTGTAAAATATTTATCCAGTATTATAGTCAATAGGCTTATGTTCACAAGTAGATTACTACTTGGTTTTTGGTGATTCTATATTTAGCTGACTAATTAATGAAGTCATTCCAATGATGTATATGGTAGAGTCTTTGAACATATTTTTTACTGTATTGCACAATGATAAACAATAAGCAAAATGATTTTCAGAATGATGTCATTTTGCATCATGCTGCATTGTGCTGTGTCTGTGTGTGTGTTTATGTGTTACCCCAAGCTCTGTTTTTTTCTTAGCTTGTTCTTATTAGATTTTTTTACACATACTTTTTGCCTCCCAGACTCAATAAGCAATCTAAGAAAAGAGCTTCAGAAAAGAAATTAAAATGATGTTTGACGAGTGATACTACTTACTGAATACTTTTGTCAAACCCCATTGTCTGAAAAGTCCCCCATTGGGCTGAGTCCCTGGCTGTATGGCTTGGCATCCTTTGTTATCTAGAAATACAGACTTTGTGCATTCAGGTGGAGAGTTTTCTTGATGTGATACATGGGGTGACTACACAACTGAGCTGAACATCTCTGATTGGTTTCTGGTGGGGAATTGTATATATTTATACAATTATGTTAACTGTTGTTTTCTTTCATATTTTACTCTCCTATCTTTCTCTCTATATTTGCAGTCTGACTACCTGGAAGAAATACTGTAAAAATGATTACAAAAGGAAGACATATTATTTGGCACTGTCTTATGAAATCTGTTACATGTATGCAAAAGCTAAATGACCATTTCTCAATTTAGGAGATTTGGTTATAATTTTAAACATCATGTTTTTCACTCTGCATAGTAGAAAAAAATTAAGTCGGGCACTCTGCTATACCATGGCGGTGTTGATAGCTCTCTGCTCTAACTTCATTGGATAGAAACAGTGATTTCTTTTTCTATTTCCACTGTAACTTTTCGTAGTGTATTTTTAAAAATTAGCTGACAAGAACATTGATTTATGTAACAATTATTAAACCACCCTTAAAAACTAAATATTTTAACAGGTTCATAAGAATAACAATAATAAAAAAAACCAGTTCTTTAACTTTTAATGTACATCTTATTAATTCCTAACACTCTCTTTGGATTTGAAAAGTCCTTTCTGGCTTGCGTTGGGGCTGGGCATGGTTATTAATTCATTAGGGAATGGTGGATCTGTTCTTAGGCTCTTCTGTCTTTCTTTGGTTCTGGGAGCCATGGAGAGAGAGGAGGAGGGGTGGGGGGGAGACAGTGGAAGAAAGAGGGAGACAGGGAGACAAAGCCTGAGAGAGAGCCGATGACATTAGAGGTGACACCTAGCTATCATGAGCTTCCTCCGTCTGAGGGGAAGAATAATGAAGGGTTTTCCCTGGCTTCGACAGCCCGGGGACAACCCTATGGCCACAGCACCTTTTCTAATCCCATTTTCTGTGTGCTGCATGTCATAATCTGTAAGGCCCTGGTTCCAAGTGAAAGCACGGAATCCAAACAGTGACTGCGTCTTGTATTTATTTGCACTTTAAAACTATATTATGTGGGAAAACTTACTTCTAAAAAAGTGGAGAGGCAGCAGCAAAACAGTTCCATGAGTCTGTTGACATTAAAGTGGAGTGTTTAGAACCAGTGAATCTAAAGTTTCAGTTCTCTGATTTATAGTGACATTTTTACCAGTCACAGAAAAGTATGTGGTCTCTTTAAAAACTTTTAAATGGAAGTTTCCTCATGTAGAAATATCTTTGTTTCCTGGAGTTTAGTGCCCTGCCTAAGCGGTTGGCCTGGAGTCTTCTACCTGACCCTAACTACTTGCAGCAAAATAATTTGGAGCAAGAAAGAGGCAGGGAACTAGAGAGAAAACATGAAAAGCAGCTGGATATATGCTGTTGTTTTGTTACATGAAGATAAAAGGTAAAAGCCAGAATCTGTATGTGGAGAATATTGAAATAACCAACTTTCCTCCACCAGCCTGGTGAGTAGACAGTCACTGCGTTAAATGATTTTATCAAAGCGACACTTGAGAGCTTAGAAGTATGAAAAGTCTCAGTGCATATTTTGAAGGTATAAAAAGTATTTGTAAACTTCCTGGGAGTTACAAGCAAAGAAGGCCAGATGCGAATCGAGTCAACAAGATGATTCATTAGTAGGACAGTAAGGAGTGGGGGTGGGGAGCATAACAGGGGTTGAAACACAGATTTCTGGGAAAGCATGGTTCTTGTCTGCCTGTTAAGGACAGCGTTTATGAAAGAAAAATTACTGCAAGGAGCTTGATCTGTCTGTTTTACAATGGTGATTAATCATTGTAAGGTATAAATATCTCACTGACATAAACATGGCATAAGGGGCCGGGGATTTAGCTCAGCAGCACAAGCGCCTGCCTGGCAAGTGTGAGGTGGTGAGTTTGATTCCCAGTTAAAAAAAAAAAAAGCATAAATATTTTGAAAATAGTTATTATATAATTCTATGAGCAATATGTCCACTATTTTACTCTTGCAAGGTTTTGCCAGAAAGGATGTGAAGGATTTATTGTAACATTTTATTATGAAATTACATTCATTTTTTGAAAATAATGATTTGTTTTGAGCTGGCTTACCCAGTTAGAAATAGAATGTAACAAAATATTAATGTTATTAACTAATTTTAATAAATAGCCTAAAATAATTCAAAAAAATTACTTAAAGAGGTGCTTTCCAATTCTGCTTATCTCATTGACCTTGCATTTGCTGTGGCCAAGTGGGATGTGCCTGATTTCTTTGTTGGTCCACTTTCTAAGCCTACAAATTTACTTTGTGTGATTATGCAGCAATTCCAAAGGAAAACATTTGATTCTTTTTGGTCTAATGGGATATCCTGGCTGAAGATTAAAAGAGCTGGTTTAAAAATACACTAAATATTTTATAACAATTATCCCTAGTAAAGCAGTAATATGAATCCTCTGCTTTAAAAAAAAAACAATTGGAATTAAAAAAACCGAACTGATTCAATCAGCAAGCATTTAATAACTTGGTCACAAAGACTATCTAATTCCTAGAATTCTATAAGCATTATTGTTCTTGGAAGTTATTTATTGTTATATCTAGCCTATCAAATTGGAGAGAGAATGATGAGTGATCTTTATCCTAAGAAAAACATTCTTTTTCATCATTATCATTTTATTCAGATTGTAATTTGATTCATATTTAATAGAATTTACCAGTTCCCACAATATTATGATTTTTATTCTTTTCTATCTGGTAGTTACTTATAAAGGCAACAAAAGTATTAAAGGGAGGTCACTTTATTTTTTCATTGTGCGTCTTTAGTGAGGTTTGGCTTATCTAGTACATCCTGGAAAAATTAATGGACACCTGAATGGAGAGATAAGTAGAGTCACTCATGTGCACTTCTAAGTTCCTCTTAAAATGATAATATTATAGTAAGGCCTCAAATCATTCTCTCAAAATAATCTAGATACTCTAACAGGCATAATTTTATAGTATGTGGTCAGTTATAGATACAAACTTTGGTTTCATTTTAATGTTGTTCTTCGCTACATGTATGATGTTGCACAAGGCACTTATTTTTATTCTTCAGATTTCCTGTTTCCAAAATGAGAGCAAGGGAAAAGGCAACCGAGTCTTTTTTATACTCTAAAGCTACATGATATATGAAAAGAATTTGCATGAGCTAAACTGGGTGTTTATATTAAAAAAACAGTTACTTTGATAGTTTAATTGAACATTGATTTTTCTTTCAGTATTGTTGAGAAAGTTGAGATAGCCTCAATGATTTTGACCATTCATTTGGTTTTGTTTCATTATCTGATAGTTCCCCGAAGGCAGGAAGATGTAGTAAGTAGTATCTGGCAGTAACTTAGAAAATGGCACCACAGCTCTATTAGTTAGGAATCTTTTGGTTGCCAAATGCTCAAACTCTCATACATTACCTCCAGTGAAGTGTGAGTAATTTTTTTAAACTAAGAAGTCACCCATCCAAGGATGGATCTACCTTCAGTTAGAGGTGGATTCAGGATTTCAAATGCTGTCCACAGAGCTTTGTTTCTGTATCCCTCATCCGCATTTTCTTATTGACTATTTCTTTGTTTTCGGACAGACATCTCAAAATGGTAGGAAGGAACGACTTAAAAAATGTATCATTTTGAATTTTGATTAAAAGGAAGAAAAAGTCTCTCACAACAAGTATATATCAAATCCCATCAAATATTTTGTTTCTGAGTTTATGTGCTCATCCAGTCATTGTGGTTGAGATGGGAATAGACTATGTGATTGGTCATGTGGTGAGTTACATGAATACCATGTGACCACAGGCACATTCACCACCTAACTTACAAGGAATGAGCTCTCCAAAGGCAAGTATCCTGTTAATAGAAGTGAGATGGACATTCCAAAAACTAAGCTAAACTAAACTAAAACAAATCTAACACCAAGCCTTAGATGGAAGTTAATTTCATTTAAATTTTTGGTCAAATAATTAATTTGTGAACATAGAGAAGATAAAGGTAACAATCCACAGTTGAAAAACATTAACTTTTTCTTTAAATAATTCAATCAAGCAAATGGCAAGAACTTTCCTGAACTAATTTGAAATTGATCTGCCCTAAAATTGAAGTTTGCTACATGCATGTAGCATTTATTTCATTTTTAAAATAATTAATAATGGTGAAGCTCAATATATTCAAATTAGACAAGGTAATTTTCCTGGTTGCTACCACATTTATAGTATGTCTGCTTTATTTCTATTTTATTCAATAAGGGGTAGAATTTGAGATGAGTGCTTTGATGTGAACATACACTCTTTACTAACTTCCTCCTATTTTCCCCAGGAACAAAAAATAAAATAAAATTATTTTACTATGAACCATTTATGATTAACTGTGCATATGTTCACATTTTACTCTATTTTTGAATGAATGTAAATGAATTCAGGAGAATGATGGAAAACTTTTTAAAAATTAACTTTATTTTTGTTTTCTTTAAATTCTATACAGTTTGGTTTCTTTTAATTCTGTCTGTATAGATCCTTGAAAAAGCTACGAGTAATGGAAATACAGGGAGTATTTACTATTTAGAGCAGGTAGTAAAAATAATCCTCATACAGTGAGTGTGCTAATTAAATTTACTCATATAGAGTAAACATTAACATTTTCAATGCTACACAGTTTTGAGTTTAAAAAAATCTTTTGTTGATACTTTTCATTATTAAACATTTTTTACTATTAAAAAGGTAATGAGTTTATCCTGAACTTTCTTCCAATATTGAAAAAAATGAAAGCAATAGGATTTTTTTTCTGAAGGACATTGTAAACAATGGAATAGGAAGTCATGTTATTTTATTTTTTAAATTATTAAAAGATTACTAAATCTTAATCAATCATACAGAAGAAAGGAAAATGGAAGACATTTGTCTCCCAAATTAATTCTCCGTGGAACAATAAGTATAACTGTTAGACAATGACATCAGAAGTCAGGCCCCCATTAAAGATTCTGAAATCCAACAACTGCACACTGTGGGTAATGAGTAGGAACGTACTTGAGGTTCTAATTACTGATTTGCTTTAGGTCATGCCTTTCTTTATCAGGTAAATCTCTGATGTAATGAATCCCTTGTCCTCTTGTTTGTGCATTTGATCACTTGGTGGAAAGAATTGTGTGTTCCTTTGGAAAATAATTTTGGGTAGTGTGAATCTATCTCTTTCTCACTCTCACTGAGTCTCCTTTTTCTTCTATTAAGTTCTAATTTCAGTGTAAACACAGCAAAGCAGATGGCAAAAAAAGGAATAGAATTGGTATGAATGTGTCTGTTTCTCATTGTTTTCTATGCGAAATTTTTAACTTTTGAGAAAAAAGAGATATGATGTGATCATAACAGTGTAAAATGTATGTGTAGGCAAAATGTAAGTCTAGAAGGCACAGGGATATATTTGGTTCCAGACTTGGTTACTGAGTGAAAACTTTTGATATTGGTAGTCTCTATGATTTTAACCATATTATTTTAATTATGTTGACTCCTGAGGGATATGAATAGGAACCCCAAGAAAATTGCAGTGAAGCACAGAAGGTGAGATGTGTGTACATAAATAACTAACACCAGAGAGAATGTGACACATGGCTATGGAGAGTGTTATGTTAATATGCTTTAGGAATTGAGAGGGAGGAGAGAATATTGTATTGAAATGTGGAACACAGGACAGCAAAAGGTAAGCAATGCAAAGACAAAGGCATTCAAGAAACGACCTTTGAGCAAAAGTTAGCAAGGAAGGTTAGCAGCTTTTTAATGAAGACAGTAACATTTCAAAAGCAAATACTTCAGAAATAATGGAATGAAGAAAACCCCATCCAGTGGCATTTAACTATTGTTGTGATGCTAATCAAATTAATGAAAATTATTTCCAAACATTTTTGTGGAGACTGTGTTTTCACTGAGTAACGCTAAAACTTGTGCACGTGGACTTCTGTGGGTGGGAGTTGGTTTCGATGCCAGTGTATGGATCTGATTATTAAGATGTATTTCAGCTTATCTTCAAAAGGAATTCTAAGCTTTACCTTTTCCAATTCTTCATTAATTAACTCAGTAACCCTGCTCTCCTGCATTCTTGTAGGTAAATTATGCCAATGTTAGAAAACTAGGTGTGCCTGAGAAGGTGCCCACATAGAGAGGATTTTACCCTGTGACACATGAAAGATAGATTGATTTAAGCTGATACAATTGACAATGCTATTTTGTAAATGAGGTGATATTCAGAAAATACTTTCATCATGTATCATAAAGACTAAACAGCATATAAAGCTTCTCCATTTCGACCTCAAGAAATCATATTTTGCCCCAAAGTTGACATTTGTTTTAATACAAGTAAATCATGAATTTCACAGATATGTCAAATGAACCAAACAAATGGATTAATCATTTCTTAATTGGGGCTAAACAAATACATAAAAGAATGCATCACAGTCTTGGAACAGTGTCAAGAATAACTCATATGCTGGCCGTTTTCAAAAGAATCACAGTTCAAATTTGTAGTTGAGCACAAGGGATGATGTAGTAGAGTTAATTAAACTAGAGTTTAATTTTTATTTTATTTTTATTTTTAGTAGTAGAGTTAGAGTTTAATTTTTATACTGTTCATTTGAACAATGTGATCATGAGCAGATAATGGGAACTCTGAAGAGGAATAATAAGTGAAAAATATACTGATCTATAGCCCTCTATTGTTGGGCTACTTGGGCACAGATGGCCTTAAGGTAACTAATTTCAGAGAGACATAGCTAGGAGTCATGCCCGTTCTTCCCACTGAGGCTACAGATATGGAAAGATTTATGGTTTTGAATTTTCACTTTCCTACCACCCTCAGTGTAGTTTGAGGTTAAGAACAAATGACATAATGTATGAATACCAGGCATATAATTGACATTCTATGATTTATTATAGAATGATACATTGTATTTATTATTATTGCTGCGTATTATTGTCAGATTTTTTTGTTTTTTGCTCCCTCCCTTCCTCCCTCTCTTCCTCCTTTCCTTCCTTTCTTCTTACTTTCTTTAATGTTACTGGGGATTGAACACAGGGTGTTAGCACTGAGTTAAATTCCAAAACGCCTTCCCCAGTTTGACTTTTGAATGAGTTGCCCTGGTTGAACTTGTAAGCCTCTTGCCTCAGCCTCCCAGAGTGCTGGGATTATAGGCAGACGTGACAGGCAAGCACCACCTTGCTTGTCTTTGCAAAGAAATTTTGACACCATCTTCGTTTCTTAGAATATTCACTGACACTAAAAGTACAATTGAGAAAAGTCAATGCTATCAAGAGTGCTATGAGAGTATCTTAGTCATTTCTGGTGGCTGTGAAAACTGGGAGATTTGTCTTTGAGAGCTATTGAGCATTTTTGTACCTAACCCTCCTCTGGTATAAGAATGCACTGTTTACAAAATATGGCTTGGAAAAATGGAGTGGGCAGAAAGCATTGTTGAGAATTCACCAGGAATAGGAAACACAGGGGAATGAGGAAACATCTTTTTGGCAAACACTGGAAAGAACTAGAGGAAAAATAGCACCTCCGATTGAATTAAAGCCCGTCCTCCCACTGTTAACCTGTGTTGACAGCATGACCCAGCTATTTGCAAAAGGCAATAACTACCACAGATGGTTATGCAGGCGCCGCAGAGTTGGCAGGTGGAAACCGGGAGAGACTCATTCTGTGGTGAAGGCTTTTCAACCTAAATCTGGGATTCAGTTTGCAATGTGCCAAGAGAAGGAGTGAAAACACAGCTTGATGAAAACCTGTCTAGAGTCAGCACATTCAGGGAGTTCCACTGAGAGGCTGGGTCTGGTAAACAGAACCGACTCCACGGAGTCACATGAGGCCACGTGATTGGGTCTTCCAGGCTTTGACATCTTGAGTTTGAGTGTGGGCACCATCCACGCGCACGTACGGGACATGTATAACGCAGCTTGGAGCTTTCTCTGACTTCTTATCATCATTCTTTGTTGTGAGATCTTGTCCTTTATTGAGAACATTCCTAAAATATTGAGAAAAGCTAGCGCAAGGGATGTGCCATCACCAGTCTCCCTGAAACTTTTGCCTGGAAAAACACAGAAAGGCACACATAGTTTGAGGTATCAGAGTGACAGATCCGGAGGATATTGACATCTTTTTGATCCAGGAATCCTAGGGTCATACTGCTAGATATCCAAGAAGTATCTAAAAAGTATGTAAAGAAGTTTAAAAAAAACCAAACATTTTATGGTAACATACATGTTCAACATGAGAAAATGCTTCAGTAAATTAATATTTTCCTTTTAGTAAAATTTTACATATGAAAAGTAACAATATAATATTATGAAAGAAAGTACACATTTTTTGTATAAATTGCAATATGAAAATGTGCACTTATGAAAGTACCGTGGTGATGGACTAGAATACACAAAACCATAATAATTACATTATGTGGTATGGCTATGGAGCATTATTTTTTGCTAATTTAAAAATAAAATAAGATTTTATGGATTTTTTTTTCTTTTAGGTGACATACCCCAGAGGTAACAGTAACGGAGTGTACATTTAAAAAACTCAAAAAAAAAAAAAAAGATTTTGAAAGTTTTAGTCATAGAGAAATGAAAAATGTTAGAAGAGACATATGTTTAAGTATTATATGAATATACATGTATCAAATTATCATATAGTGCTCCATTAAATACAATTTTTACCCGTGTTAAATTTTTTAAATTAAAAAAAGATAAAGTATTTAATATGCTTGTATTTTTTCAGAATTAGAGGGAAAGAGCTAATATTATACTCTGCCCATGAGAAACTCTACAGATAGTTTCTTAAGGGTAGATTTACTTGAAAGTCAATTATAATTAAATAGTTTCATGACTTTACAAGCAGATTTCAAGACATATGGAAGTTAACCGTCTCATCAGTCAGATGTGCCTAGTTATGTACCAGTATAAACAGGACTGGACATGCTCATGGTACCTCATCTAATGCCTTAGCTGTTCATGTATCCCTTTCCCTGTATGCTCAAGAATATAAAATCTGCTTTGGCATTTTTTTTTTTTTACTGTGTTGATCTTCTCTCTTATTTATTAAAACAGAAAATGGCAGAAAAAGATCGAAAGATCATGTTTCTCAAGGATTACTTATCAGCTCTTGAAGGAAGCATTTTTTTTAGTCAAAAGAACACAGATAATGAAACAGAAAATCTGGAGACTTATACTTGAGGTGCCCAAGCCATCATGGTCACAGAAAAGACCATTTATTCATTGAGAGAAGATTTATTGTCCTTATTTTTCACTTAGACCACACATGCATGAGATGTCTGTTTTCTCTGACACCTTGACAATCAAATAGCAATGGAGAAAGGTTTTCTTTTCATTAAGAGGGTGGACCAAGGAGTTTTCCTTGTAATCCACTTATAAGAAACCTAAAAATAAGGCAGGAGGACTGAGAATTTGTCTTTATTAAACCTTGCCAAGAACTGAAAGTTCTTTCCCTTCACTGTAGTTCTGCTTATATTTGTAGATTGGCCTATTTCCTAATGTCTGATATGATTGATAAAGTAATTAATTGAGAAGTTTCCTTTCATTGGAGGTGATGACCTGAAACCAGAACACTCTTGAAGTGCAGTCAGGAATTTGGATATTGGGTTCATTACTTTTTTAAAGAATTGACATTTGAATATGTCCACTGTGTTTGGAATGTTTCTTACAGTTTTTCCATTCCTGGGTATCTCCTGACTTAATGGTGAAGTACACTCATAAATATTTAGATATAAATGCATTACACACCCACAAACTTTTAAAATGTTAACTTATAAATAAATGAATTCAAACTTGTAAAAGTATGCATACTTCATGGAAGACTGTGTTAAGGCTATTTTCAATAATTCAAATACTTCAAGGTGCCCATCTAACAAAACTCAGGTCAGAATTTCTTATTTTAAAATGGAAAGAAATGTTGGTGGAATTCAATGCTAAACCATGAAATTAAAACAGTACCAAACTTAAATGATATAAAGAAAACATGAAATACATCCTTTGCTGTATTTTAATATTGCTATTTATTTTATTTTTGGAATCCAGTTGGAGTGATTGGTTGAATTACCTTTACTCCTAGTAATTACTTTCTTTTTCTCTTCTATTTATCTCTACATAGAGAGAGAGAGAGCCAAGGCTAATAGGAAGTCAGACTATTAACTGATTAATTAATCATATTATTGAAATTTAGGTATATTTAACACTTTTAAAAATTGTTTACAAACTAAAATAGTATGGAGGAAAAGGTACATTTTACTTTAGTAGAAAAAAAATACCACAGACAATCATGGATTTGGGGGTATATATTCTGTTGAAAAGATCAGAGTCCTCTTCAAACTCTTCTATGTTTAAAACTGTTTTTTGGTTCAGCCTCATTTTGGGGGAAAGGAAGCCTTAGTTTAAGTATTAGAGCCAAACCCAACAATCCAAAATAGTTTATCATTTTTGTAGTGTGTAAAAAATTTAATTGAGCTTAAGCAAATTAAGTCTCTAGGGTTACTGAAGACTACACAGGATGCAGTTTGACTCCATCTTCTACCTGATGATGTTACTGCTTTGCACAAATTATGAAATTCACAAAAATATGGGAACTTAGCTTGTCTGAATGTATCTCCCTAGAATCAAAGGTGAGAGAAGTTTTTGTTACTTTTTTTTCCACTCTTTGGCTCTGTCTGGACTTTTAGACTCAGTGTTATTCTTAATCTTAATGTTCAGATCGGCTCAACAAAATTTACCAAAAGCTTATTCTTCTGTAACTGCTTGCCAGGTACTCTGCACATTACTCCTGGTAGTTTGCAGTGTCACAGGCAGGAACACGTGTCAAAGACTCAAGAGCCCACAGCAACCTTATGAATTGAATTGAGATTATTTTTTAATATTTTGAATTTTGGCAGATAATGTTTGTGTAATTTTTTTGTGGTTATAATATCATATGATCCTTTTGTTGCAGAACAACATGCCTTGTGAGTTGGTTTTCACACATACAAACAATATTCTTATCCTCTAATGGTACAAGATGTTTCAAATGTCCTAAGAATGTCTGGTTCAGCCTTTCTAGTTGCCATATATAGATGTTTTTAATTGTTACAGTAGAGTTGAAAGAAAATCCACATACTGAGTGAACCAAAAGCAAAATGGATATTTTATTTGTTTAATTTGAAGATTTTCTCTTCCTAGCTCTTTGTTGCTCATTTGCTGATTTACTAGCTGGTTTGTATGTCCAGCCTGAGATTTCTGAAGGTTTTATGTTTAAATATTCTACAATATGCATCAGGGATAGAAGTGGAATTTACTTTATCATTGATATATATAAAGCTCTAAGAAGAAAATTGTGTAGTTCATAGCAAGCACTTAATACATGTTATTTATTATCACTATTGATCCTCTTTCAATTTATGGACACGTGTGGCCTTGAGGGGATATTTCTTATTAGAGAATGTAGGCATCTTCAAAAGTGGGCATCTTGGATTTGTTTATTGATATGTCCAAATACATAGAAGAATGGTTGGCAGAGGTGATCAATAATTTTCAGTGGATGAGTATTAGACTGCATGCAATCAGGCTGGCAACCTGTTACCCCAAACTGAATTCATTTTATGTCCAAATAGTTTGTAGGTGTGACAGCATGATCAAACACAATCCTGATGGATGTGTTGACTCTGCTCTGTGTTCTTAGGATCCATAGTAACAGAAGGTGCTCATCTGTTGATCCTAAATTTACAGCTAGAAGAATACGTGGACTCATGAATTTGTGCAGAGGAAGCATTGGCACTCAATAGTTGATGGGTGTTGAGTGAACACATCTATTTTAGCTGCATTTTATTAAAACTGCTTGCTTCTGGAAATATGACATGGCATATATTGTCTTGGGGGAAAGTTATAAACTGAAATGTGCATATATTTAAGTTAATTTTTTATATTTACCATTTTCATGCCAGATGGTTAAAACTTAGAGATAACGACAAAATATCCTAGGGTTAGCTATGTCTAGAATCTGTACCAGAACAGATTCTATGTTTTCTTGTTATGGTAAATGAAAAGAAATTAGAAGTCATTTCAGGACAGGTTTGTATTGAAATTTAAAGTGAAAATGTTTTCTGATTAATATGATGTATGCTTTCTTGTACCCCCTAAAGGATTAACTTGTTGCACACTTGGAGGGTTACAGAGCTAATTTAGCTTGGTTGATAACATACAAATGTCTTCTTTGCTTTGGAGCCTCTCAGCAGAATAAGCTTCAGTAAGATGAGTTTTAAATATTGGTTTTCTCCAGGAATTCCAGATTCTAGTCCCTTGAGATTTATGCTGCCTTCAAGTAGAAGGATGTTTAGATTTATTTAGTGTTCTAAATAAATGCTGGATTGACTTCATTACTTTTCTTTGTCCCTTATGATCATTTTTATTGATCATATTTACCAATTGCAGGCCCCGTTTTGAAGTGAAGTTTTCATTTGTGACTCAGTGGAGTAATATTACTAGTTTAATCCATTTATATTTGTTTCACACTTTGGCTTCTGACTTCTGCTCCTTAACTAGATTTTATTCATATGAATCACTATATGTTGTTCTTTTACCGCAGTCATTTGTGTTGCCAGATTTGCTTTGCCTGGTGTGTATGGAGGGCAGGATGGAGCCTGAGGGACCACCTTTCTTTAGGACATAGATAAGCAACAGGTGATCCATAGCTGGTGGGGAAAAACTCAAAGCTTCTTCCACACCTTTCTCGGTTTCTTTTTTTTCTGTGAATAAAAATTCTTAAGCCATCAAAGAGTGAATACTGCCACTCATAGGGCACTAAGAACTACTGAGGCTGGGAACAGATAAGATCAAACTCCCGGTCTCTATCAGGGAGCAGGATTCCTACAGTGATTCCAAGAGCTGGTCTGCCACCCGCAAGGTGGGCTGGAAATGTTTGCCAAAAATAAACCACAGAGGCAAGGCCGCTGGAAAAGGAGAGCAGCAGTGCTGAAAAACTCCACTTCCAGCTTCTGGAGCACAGGGCACCCTTAATGTCAAAACCGAGCTGGGATAAGGATGCCACCAAACTTGGAATCTAAATACAGCCATGAGGACAAATAAGAGCAGGTCTCCTCTGCAGTGTATGTGTGTAGCAAAGGCTGACATGTAAAGTTTCAGTGTGAGCCTAGCAAACTCACCTGGAAACCAACTTCCCTGAGCTCCAATAAAGAAGAAATCACTTTGGCCTGGGTAAACTAGAAAGTTTGCCTGCTTGCTTATTTTCTTTCTTTCTTTCTTTCTTTCTTTCTTTCTTTCTTTCTTTCTTTCTTTCTTTCTCTTTCCTTCTTTCTTTTTTCTTTCTTTCCTCCTTTCTTTCTCTCTCTCCCTCTTTTTCCTTCTTTCTCTTTCTTTCTTTCTCTCCTCTTTCTTTCTTTCTTTCTTTCTTTCTTTCTTTCTTTCTTTCTTTCTTTCTTTCTTCTTTCTTTCTCCTTTCTTTCTCATAGTTCAGCCTTGGTTAATCAGTTGGATTTCTCCAGGTAGAAATCACCTGGCAGGATATTCTAAGCACAAACAAAATACAGATGTTGGAAAACAATGCCTAGATTGATTAGGCTGGGGCAGATCCTCAGTACTGAAGGAAAAGAGTGGGAAAGATAACCATAGGCCAAGAGTTAGTGGGCCTGCAAAGCCTGATGAAGGAATCTGGTATTTAACCCATGGAGCAAGGGAAATGGTGACATATAGTGAAATGAGGAGCAAGTGGTGGTAGTGACTGGAGTGTGGAAGTAAGAAATGTGCAATCGGTGTACCCAGTGCTGAATAGTAAGCAGACAACTTCTTCGTAAAAGAAGAGATGACTGTTCTCTATACTGTACATAGGACGTAAGTGAGCTGAGTCAAAGTGAACCCAGTCAAAGAAGACTAATTCAGGATAAGTGGAGGAATGGTGAAAAATCTATACGAGATCTCATAGCAGTAATAATGCAAATATAAAGGAGAAGTTGAGGTGAAATTTATAAGTAAATTTGAAAGATGTTAAATTTGTGGAGTGAACAAGGTAGTTCAAGTAACAATATTCAAGCGACCATAGGAAATGGAGAGTAATAACTCAGGACAGATCAAGAAATATTTACTTATGTAAGTCAATTTAATGATATTTGAAGCTGAAGTTATAGGTCACATCTCAAGATAAGGATTTAAAGTGAGTAACAGCAGACAGGGAACAGAGCCTGGGAGAAATGTCACATTCAGGAAATAGAAAAGAAGAGAAGCAACAAAAGATTCTGGGACAAGAG
The DNA here is from genome assembly GCA_004027455.1 of Hydrochoerus hydrochaeris. NCBI lineage: Eukaryota > Metazoa > Chordata > Mammalia > Rodentia > Hydrochaeridae > Hydrochoerus > Hydrochoerus hydrochaeris. The sequence continues at coordinate 159,535 of PVLA01002225.1, read as the reverse complement.
GTTTAGAAACATATGAAAACTCAGAAGAGAATGGCCTACAAAAGTGGTGGTGTTAATAGTTTCAGTTGCTACAAATTAGTCAAGAGTGAGGGAAAAACAATTGCTTTTTGGATTTGTTGTCTGGAGATTCTGGATAAAAACAGGAACACAAGTTTCAGTAGAGTGGGGAGGAAGATGAGTCTTCAGGGAGAAAAGAAGGTATATAGGTCTTCAACTCCAAACATTTTGAAAACAAGAGAAATGAAAGAAAAGGATTCTACAAAGAGAAAATAAAATGTTATTGATCAGGCAGTTACTTTAAGTTTATTTGCAAAGATGGAAGGATCCTTAGAAAGGATTTAGTTTAAAGATAATTATCCTACTGCCCGGGGGAAAATCTGATCCCAACACATGACACCAACTCTCTCATTTTCTGTTTGGGCAATGGAGTGATTAAAAGTTAAATTTGTTGTGAACAGTTATTTCTAACCTGTGACCAGTTTGGTTTGCCCTGATCCTCCTTCAGTTGGGCACAATGGCACAAATAATTCTGAGCCCAACCCAGGCAACAAGATCTGTCTTAAATTAGACATAAGAAAGAGCTGAGAGATGTGTCTCAGTGTGAAAGTCCTGGACTTAACTCCTAGTACTAAAAATAAATTTTAATAGTACACAAAGACTTTAATAATTTTACTGAGAGATGTATCTCAGTGTGAAGGTCCTGGGTTCTACTCCTAGTGCTAAAAAGAAATTTTAATAATACACAATGTTTTTAATAATTTTGCTCTTTCCAAGTTTATAGCTTCCCTTGAAAAACTTAAAACTTTGACAGCTCTTAGCCTGTGTTACTCTCTACCATTGATTATCTGGAATGCATAGCATTTGTGCCTTTGGAAGGATATGCATTCTTCACTTAGTGACCCTTGTGATTCGGGATGACTCATGCACTCGGCAGTAAGGGTTCTGGAGGGTGCTTGGATCATGAGGACTCTGTACTCAGTGGATGAATGCACTGGTGAGGATTAGGAGGTGGGTTCCAGTCAGAAGAGGTGGATCACTGGAGTCATCACCAGGAAGGGGTACCTCTCCCCCGGCTCCTCCCTTTTCTCCCTGTTTCCTGGCTGCCACCAAATGAGCAGTTTTCTGCCGCCAGATCCTTCCTTCATGTTCTTTCTGCCTTGGAGCCAGTGAACTACGGACTAAAACTATGAGCTGAACTAAATCTCTTCTCCTTTGAGTTGCAGGTGTCTGATAGTGTCTCAAGTGATAGGTAATGTTACTATGACACAGACTTAGTGACAGTCTCCACTCTGCTTGGTTCTTTCCATTACACTGACTTCTGGATCCTTGCAATATTAGTGTTAGAAGCTCAATTAAACCAAACTCCCCATTTTACAGAATACTCAAATGAAGTCCAAAATGACTTGGTCAATAGAAGAATTCATTTCAGAACCTGTATCTCTGGATTCTTATTTCAGTAGGTCTCTTAAGTTTTTCTAAGTTTTTTTCTGGAGCAGAGTCACCAAGTCCATGCTCACTCCATTTATAACTCTGTCCTAAATCAAAGAACACAAGTTCCCCATAAGGTTTCTCTTATGGAGATTTTTGAGGCTTAAATGGAATGATGTTAAACAATGACTATCATGCATTGCCTCCCAAAGAAGAAAATTAAGTTCAGCTCACTGAAAATTAGTACCAGATCAACCTCTCCAAGCCTGTTTATCAAAGTTCTATACTTGGTCTGTTGGGGGACTTTGAATATTGTGTTTGGATTTATTTAGCCTCTGCCTTGAGAAGAAAGTTGTAAGATACTGGTTTTAATTTTCTCCTTGATGAAAATTCACAAATCTCTTAAAATATTCCTTTCAAATTTAGGTGAGTCTATAATACTTGCCCTATCTATTCATCTATCTGTCTGTCTGTCTATTATCTGTCTATTATCATTTATCTATCTGATAAAAGTTCTTGTTTGTTGCAGTATAGTCTTTAACCCACTTACTCAAAAATAATTTTCTGAAAGCCTGTGGTAATGCTTTCATTATTTTTTTTCTATCTCTCCAATTCCAGCCCTCATTTCTCACTCAACAAATATGAATAATCTTGGTTTAAAAATAAAAGAGTGAATGACATTTGACTATTGGACTCAAGGTAGACAGTGGCATTCTGCTTAATGCTCAAGATATAGTGGTCCTGCAGAAATCTGGAAATATTTTTATTTCAATGAAGTCTGACTCCTAAGATAAATTTTATTTTAGAGTGTCCCAAGCTAGCTAATTCTTGCCTGAGCTTATCTTTTCCATATAATGCCTTTCCAAATGTAGCCCATGTTATTCATTGGGCTAACTACACTAACTACTTGACATTTTTTTCCACCTTCTTTGTCTATAGCATGGTTATCCGACTCTTTGCAGTTCTGGGCCACATTAAGTGCAAAGAATTGTCTTGGGACCCATGTCAAAGATACAGTTAATGTATATGAGTAATGGCAGTTGCTTTGTTTTTGAGTGTTTTTATTATAGAATTTAACAAAATAAAAGAGCTGGGCATTGTGGCACATGCCTATTACACCAGCATTCTGGGAGGCTGAGGAAGGAAGATTACAAGCAGGAGCCCAGCCTGGGGAAATTAGGAAGCCTTGTCTCAAAATAAAAATAATAAGAATAGCTGGGAATGTAGCTCAGTGCTAAGACCCTGGATTCAGTCCCTAGTGCAAACGCTATTTAATCTTGTTTTTGTGAAACTAATACATAAATATCTGGTAGGATGGAAGTGGTTGCAGCTCTTAGTGAGTTCTCAAGGTGCTTGACAGAAATCTTTGATCTAATTTTCCTCTCCCTGTGTTTCACTTTTGAAAACAGTTGTCCACAAATGTACATTTTGCTGAAGGGTGATCACATGGCTAAGACTTGATGGAAGGCAAGGGATATTTTTCTCTGAGAGAGAGATCTTATAAACGTCTAGTAAAGAGACATGATCAAAACTTTCTTTTAATTTCAACTCTGTACATTCGAATAATTAATCAATAATCAATTATTTTTTACTATTAGTGGTATTGTATGTGTAATTATAACAATATCAAGAGCAAAAGCTTTGAAACATTTGTACACTTCCTATAGACAGTTGCTAAAAGCAATTTTAACTCATTAAATTATTTTATAAAGAAATGCAAGTTTAATAATTACAGAAGAAACTGATGTGTCTGCTTAATAACAGCAAATCTACACTCATGTAGATAGCTCAACAGCCACTACATTTTACTCATCAAGTTGCACAAACATATGTAACCTCTAAAACACATGAGTTTCAGTTCTGACGAATGTATGTGGTAGCACGGGAAGCACCTGCTCAAGAATTAGCACACTACAAGCTATCAAACTATCACCGCTAACAGTTTTACAACAAACTTTCCCACTGCCCAGCATGGATCACCATAATTCTAGTTGTTTGTTGGCAGACAATCTGCCATAGCCAAAGAGTTTTATGATACCAGCCTCCACTGCGAGTAACATTTCCTCTGTTGGTCAGGTAAGGCTGAGTAATACTTCAAAAATAAGCAAGCTCTGGAAGCTGAGTGGCTTAGTAAATAGAGCTTTGCTTTGTTTTCAAATTCCTGTCCAGTGTGGTTGGAGTTGCTCTTCTTCATCTTCTGATGATGCCATCTTCATCACATGGTCTCCATAGCCACCTCACTGGATAAGCATGGATTTTATGCAGTAGATATGGAAGTGTATATTGCTGGCTTACACATATCATTGGCCAAAACCTAGTCCCTTAACACAATTGTAGGAACCACTTGTTTTGTTCTTTCTTTTGTTCTGAGAAAAAAAGAAATTAGTATTGGTAAGTGTCTTCCAATACTTGCCATAATTTGGGACTGAATACATCATTAATTTAAATATCAATGACTACCTTTTGTTAAAACAATTTCCTTCTGACAACACAACATAACACGGACTCTGTAGTTCAACTCCAGTAAGACCAAGCATGCAAGATTACAAAAGGCAAAACTTGTGTGCATAGAGATAAAAGTCTCTAATATGGTCTGGTAATGGTTGAAACCTTCTAAAGAACAAAAGGAAATTATTTAAGTGGGTATAAACTTGTGAGAAAATCTGAGTGTTTGTTACAGTTACAGGAATTACCTTGTATGAATGGGTGTGCTGAGAATGTCAGCAGTATGACTAACAGCATAGTCCTTCTCCATCTCAGGATGGATTCCAACCAGTGAACTAAACTTCCAAACAATGATTTTGAATTTTAAGGTTCTTGAGATAATTTTATAAGGGAAAAAATTGTAAACAGTTCATGAAGAAGTAAATAACATGTTTGCTTGTCCCAGTGTTAAAATATCAGTTGGAAAAAACCTCAATTTTGACTGTCCTGAGGTCCTAGTTTTCGAACAAAGAAAAAAAGTTGATAATTTTTTTCTCTACTGGGCTTTATGATCTAAATTTTGGGATCATGTATTAAATATTTGATTTTTTGTTTGTTTGTTTGATACCAGGGATTGCACTCATGACCTCATGCTCACCAGGCAGGCACTGATCATGCTGAGCTAAATCCCTGGCCCTAAATATTTGATATTAAAATTGAAATTTATTTTATCAACATGGGATGCTCAGGAATTTTAGCATGAAAATTTCCTCATCAGATGCAATCAAGAAAATGTCTATTGATAATTTAAGTGTGTATGTGAGTATACCCTGTAACTTTTTTGGTGCCCAGGTAATTTTTTAAAGTTACATGTTTGCTAAATGATGAGTAATTATTTTCAATGGAAGTACATTTAAGGGTAAGAATATCATATTTTTGGTGCTGGAGATTTAGCTCAGCAGCATAAACGCCATCCTGGCAAGTGCGAGGTCATGAGTTGGATCTCCAGTACAAAAAAACAAACAAACAAAAAAAAATCACATTTTCATTCAAGAAAAGAACCTTGGTTTTCCATTAGAGCACAAACAGCTAGAATTTATCATGCCTGTAATTTTTTTTCACTCTTATCTTTCATTCTTATCTTTATTTTAAAAATTATTTATTATACCACTACTTGAACTAATAATGGAAGGTTTTTACTTATACTGTGCTTTTTTATTATGCTGGAAAAACATTTTTTAAGATAAATGTGTTACTGATTTTCTCAGTTGACTATCTTAGAATCCTAATAAAACAATGTCTACAAAAATTATAAAATTACTTTTACATAGTACAGTACGTTTAATGTAATATTACTTAGATTGTCTTATTTTACACTTTTGCTTTTAGGGCACTAATACTTGTGTTGATTTACAGACTGTTGATAGTTTGGCTCTAACACTAAAATTTTTGGAATTAAAAAATAATGTTGACAGCTAAACCAGATGGTGCACACATGCAATCCCAGCTACATGGAAGGTGAGGATGGATGACTGCAAATTTGAGGCCGGCTCCTGGGCCTCAACTTAAGGAGGGCCTGTCTCAAAACTAAATAAAATTAAAAGTGCTAGAAATATAGCTCAGCAATAGAACATCTTTCAGTTCAGTCTCTTGCACTAAAGATGAAATGTTAGTAAAAATTCCCACCAATTGGTGTTTATAATATACTTGAATAAAATTTACTTGTATTTTTAAAACTCAAGTTATTAAAGCTTTAGATAGATTTAAATTTAAAATTTTTTATTTAGATTTAAATAAACAATTTATGACAATATTTTAAATATTTGATATTTAAATATTATATATTTAAAATAATATTAAGGTTAATAAAGAAATACATAACACATATTTAAAATAATATTAAAGTTAATAAAAGATATGCATAACATATTTAAAATAATATTAAGGTTAATAAATATATGCATAACAGATGACAGAAACTGATAGTTCACATAAAAAAGAAAAAATACTGAAAAAATTTTATATTAGGACAAAATAAGATGAAATGAAGTAAGATCTAAAATTTCCAGAATCTTAGGTTTTATCATGCATAATTTGCTTCACCACCAGACTCAGACCTTATTCAAGTATGAATTAAATATTGAGAAGGAGGTTGGATTACTATAATCCCATTACCACCAATTAACTATAGTGCAGAGGAATCATCCTTGGTACTAGAACACAGAAACTCTGTTGATATGCTGAATTTTTGGGGATCCATGGTTGTACACTGATATGATCATTCTATTCTTCTTGGTTAGGTGACTACCATGTAACCATGGAATGAAGAAATGGCAATAGTTACCTTGTAAGGCAGAAGAAATACATCTGTTAACCTTATTAATGAATCAAAAATTAATCAAAGAACCACTCAAATCCTGTACAAGAACTTCATGGAGCATTTTGGCTACTGTTGTCATGTGCAGTTTGCAAGCATGGTTCAGTGATTCCAAACAACTTCATTTGTAATGTAAATTCATTACACCTTTCAGAAAGGGTTTAAAAATTTAATATATCTGATTTCTCTGATGTCACAGATGGTGGACAATTCTGACAAGACCAACTTTCTAAGTTCTTAGTTTATTCTTAGCATTCGAGTCAATTATGTTCATAGCTTTTTTGTTATCATGCCAATTATTTATAGGTATAGCCACACATTTATATTTTTTGTATACTTCAACCACGAGAATGTATAATATGCTTAGAGAATCTCATTTCTTATGTGCAGTAGTTGAATAGTGCCATCAAACAAGAACTGAAACCTAGATGGATAAATCTCTAGGTTTCAAGTGTTCTATGCAAAATGAGGAATTTCTTTGAGTCACTCAAGAGTAAATACTTTGATAATATAAATGATGTATTCAAATTATGGCATACAGAAATCAAATGTAATATTATTTTATTATTAACCTAGAAGTTTTATTGTTTTGGAGATACTAGTGAAATTTTCTTAAAAATAAAAACTAATAATTGATACTTCAGTTGTCAGGATCATTGCCATAGGGAGGTCTTCCAATGATAATTGTGTAGTGTTGGTCATCAGAAAGGGTATAACATGTATTTAAAAGCATTTATACTAATATTACCGTGGAAGTGGACAAGTGCAGAAATTCATCAACTTGAAGAGCAGAGTGGAGGTTAATTTCACTCAGTAAGAGTTGGATTGTTTGGGGGTAGAATCAACTCTAAAGAATCAACTCTATGATAAGAAGTTATAAACATTATTCCAATTTTTGAGACACGTTTTCCTCATCTATAAAAATAGGGATAATAATAGAGTGTCATTTGTAAGGGTGCTTGAAAGATGAAATCATTTATATGCTGTGTTTAATACCACAAAGTATTTCACTGCCATTGGTAATAGTAATGGCGGTGTTTGGTAGTAATGTTGTTGAGTAGAAAGTTATGTAGGTCAAGCACACTTTGGTTTTGCTGCAGAGAAGTGTGACAGAAGGTGTTGAGTGTAGGATGGACTCACCTGTTGGTAGAATCCTTGTAAAAGCTTTTTTGTTCTCTCAACATCTTGTTAAATCTTTGTTTCTACTTAATATAAAATCAGTCCATAGATTTATGTTCAGACCTAGTTCTTCCCTCTTACTGATCTCTCCTAGTTTTTCTTCCATCTTCATGCTAATTCTGGTATCAAAGATTAAGAATTTTAAAAGTAGAACTTAGCTCAGAAGGATATTTCTTCAGTAATTCCTATTTTATTTTCTCTTTCTTCTTTCCATTATCATTTCTTTCATCCAGGACCACCTTGGCACCCCCTTGGGGGTAGTATGCATCTTGAATTCTATGCTGTTATCCCAAACTTTATATTCCTATATTGTGCAGAACACTGTGGAATCACAAGAGAATGTAAATTAATGAGAAATATTAGGAATATTCCTTATTAGGAATATTAAAGGTATTGAAGAAATAAAGACATTAGTATAGAGATATTAATATAGTTTTGTGAAGTGCATACATATGGTTACTATTTGCTTCTAAAATGATTATGAACTCACAGGATCCCATTTATAGCATAATGGTTACTTTTTCATTGCTGAGACAAAATGCCTGACACTCAAAGTAAAAAGAGGAAAGGTTTATTTAGTTCAGTTTGTAGAGGTTTCAGTCCCTAAGCAGCTGGCTCCAAAGCAGGGTGACACATGGCAGAGGGGCAACAGTTCATGGTGGCGGAAAACAACAAAATCAACAAGAGAAAGAGGCAAGTCTCCTTCTGTCCTTTATTTTGTACGCAGAATATCCACCCTAGGGTGAGTCTGTCGCCCATACCCTTAATTCTAGTATTGGACCATCAATCAATCACAAACACTAGATTCAATCACCTCTGAAAAGCCTGCCTTCTGTGACAGCATAGGGCTTTGGGGGGACATTTAGACACAACGCATGCCACTAAGCAAATAAATGAAGCTGAAATCACGATGGTGTTTTTTTTTTTCTTGACTTGATGGCTTTGTTTAGCACTTTAATCTCATAGAACACTTTCCTTATTTAGGAACATTTATTAACAGTTTTTTCATATGGTTGGGCACTCTCTTGATGCCCATATGGTTCGCCATGAGGGTGACTGCATCACAGAGAATACCAGTAATGTTCATTAGTTTAGGACCTGTGAGTAATGCCTTGAACACAGCATTATTAAGCAATTATTAAAATGACTTGTATGGCCTTCAACTTCCACACTTGCTTTATATCAGTGGCAGTTTCAGATGGTTAATGTTATTTCCTTTCCAAGCCATTTAGATATTTTTGTTTACAAGCTTGCTGAGATGGTATGTAGCCTGCTCTTTCCAACTAAGGTCACAGCATCTGAATCACTAAACCAAGCATTTTAGAAAGTGGTTATAGATGCATCCCAGCCTGCAAGTCCTCTGTAGAAATCATCCAATCTTGAAGTAACCCTTACTGTCTCTGCTACGCTGTCATTGTAACTTTTGAAAATATTTTCAAGTGATCAGACAAACACTCACAGAGCATTTACTTACGTGAAGTACATTCCGTATTTTTCTTGTATGATGAATGGCAATGACACAAAAAAATAAATAAATAAAAGAAAGGAATTATAAAACATAGTGCATTTCTTTTAAGTTTTATGTTTTCCTTGACTTCTTTTAGGTCTTAAAGTGTATTTTCAATTCATGAATCCATAGGACACCTCAGTTTTGCATTTTTGGGTTCCAGTCATGAAACAGCAAATATTATTTGAGCACCTACAATGTCAGTTCTTTCTTTTCAGGACATTACATAATATTGATTCATAGCCCCCTGTTTTATCACATAAAAGCTAGTGACACTACAAGGACTTTTGACTCATGATGTCTGTAGATGCTGCTTATGAACCCCAGATGACAGATGATGACCTAGGACAGTGATAGGAAATGAAAATTTTAGAGTTTTCAATGATAGCCAACACCTGGTTGAGGCACATGTGCCATGGGTTTGTAACCATAACCTAGGGTATCTGGCTTCCCTATGTCACTTTCCTCTCCTGCACTCTCCCCAGTTAGTTATCTCTGGATGGACAATGCTTGTCTCTTTATTATTGTGTACAAATACTATTATGTTCACTATCAGTACCATGACCTGGGTAACATTGCAGTAAGTATCAACACCATCAAACCTAACTTTCTTGAATAAGATAAGTGTAAAATTCTGTGGGCTTCTGTGTGTCCCATATTTGACAGACACCAGGAAAACTAGGAGGATGATGACCAGCTGTCAGGAACTCAAACTTTCTAAAAATTAGTGCAAATATTGCACTTTATTCAAGCATGATTCAGGTGTGGCCTTGAGCAAGGGGATGTGAAAATAATAGAAAACCTTTGCAGTTCCCTCAATAAAACCCTTTTGGGAGATGTATTTGTTAGCAATGAATTGGAAAGAGAACATAAGATTAAGGATATATGACTGGATAAAGGTTAATGACATCTATGACTTACAACATTTTGAGTTCCCTTTAAAAGACAATATTCCTAAATGCAATTTTTTCTCTAAAATTCATGGTACTTTTAATAAAGATCAAATCCAATGTCACCATATAATGATGTTCTGATGTGCCACAAAAATGGCCATTCGTATAAGTGTTTTCCCTAGAGATATTCTATGATTGCTTGCCCCCAGAGCGTTCACAGATTCAATCATTCAATTTGGTAATCAGAAATGTATAAATCTAATAGTGCTTATTGTCCTCAGAAGTTGCCACCAAATATGTAATTATAATGGAGAGCTTCCAGTACTGTGCCCTGATGTCTGTTGGTTTTTATTTCAGTCACAGGTAGTGAGACCCTACATTCATGTTCCCTTCTAGTAAAACAATTCAACTTTCATTTCATGTAAATCCTATATCAAGCAATGGTTTGTCTTTTTTCCTTTTGTGGCTCATTGTTTACCTTATAAAAAGTTATTGGCCAGTGTAGTTATGGCTGAAAATAACCCATGAATGAGTTTTATACATTCACATATGATGGTGGCCAACATTCAGTCAAATCCCACTGATAGTGGTTTTCATATCATAATTCTGTTTTTGTGCTTAGTGGAGATTATTACCCCCCATGCCAAGGAAATTGTATATTTCAGGTTCTATATCATGTACTGATTGCAGTGCTATATTACTACAGACAAGATGCACAGTTAGTTTTGCAAGCATTAACAATCTCAGAACTCCTAGTTACAAAAACCAAGAATCTGGAAAAGATGTGTTATCTGCCTTTTCCCAATATCATAAGGACTAAATATCTACCTGTTGATTCCAAAGTAACAAGTTGAATGGACTATGAGAGGCTAAAATATAACACAGTTCACAGTTTAATTGCTTATACTTAAATCAAGGACATTTATGGCCCTTGTTAAAAGCACACACATACTACCATTAAACATGAACTCGACTAAGGCTGGAGGGATGCAGAATTGGCCTCTGGGACAGTTGTCTAAGAAGGAATTTGCAATGAATGCCAAATAGCCTAGCATGGAGAAGCTTCTACCAAAGCTCACACATGATGAGCTTATGCATGGATATATTTGATTTTACATCTTATATCATAGGGAATTTAGTGCTTATTTCCTCCAACAAGGACTTGTCCCCCATTGGAATTTAGTTTTCTGCCTTTATCCCCTGCCTGTATGTTTCTGATATGGAGTACTTGGAGTGTTCACTTAAATTAGTACTCACTTAAAGGGTGTGATAGAGAATGGTGAGAGCATTTCTGGAATTATTTGGGATGCTCTGGCTACTTGCAAAAATATTTCTGCTTCTAGCTTGTCTTTGGCTGACAGGTGTTGACTTCCTCATGTTCATGTGCAATTTACATCTGTCTTCAGTGTTAGAAAAACATGAACAGTGTAGCTTTGCTTCAAGGTAACATAACATTTGCTTAGCATTATATTATAGCACGAATAATTGGTGTCATCATGACAAATTTTTGATACATGCATACTGAGATGATCATTTAACAGAGGAAGAAAATGAGGCTTTGAAAACTATGTGATTTCCCAGGAGACACAGCTGGTAAATGCTGCAAGATTCAGTGTCTAGGTGCCTTAACCAAAGCATGAGCTCACAATATTCACGGTTGATATATGCTTGGTATGTTGGAAGATGTGATTTATAAGTTTGCCATTCACTTATTTTTCTGGAGAAGGCAGTGATTCAGCCATTTTACAGAATGGTTTCTTTTCATTTGTTCTTTGCTACTACTTCATAACATCATATTCTGTAAGATGACTTTGCTACTTTGCTTATAAAAATTAACCTCCTGGATTCTCCATGAGGATCTTGTCTCCCTCCCCTGCCAGGAATACTCTGAATCTTTCATGCTCAGTCCAGTTCTTCTCTTTATTAGGACACTTTTCTGAATCTGCAAAGTAGAATTTCTTTCCCTTTTCTGTGATCTGGGAATTCTATGCTTTTATCTGCTTTTGAGCAGTTATCAAGTTATGACATAATTGTTAGTTTCTGTTTCTTCTTTTCTTCCTGGGCTGTATTCTGCCTGAGGTAGAGGAATCACTGTATTTGTGGATGTCACACAGTTGTGAGTACACTCATCAATGGGAGAATGGTGGGGAAGTAAGAACAGGCATCCCCCCCATTTCACAACATAGTAAAAATACCGAATCCCTGGTATTCAGAGAGGTGCCTGATTTAATGGTCTGTATTTCTATAGCAAAAACTAACATATACTTAATAAAGTTCAATTTAAGGAGGACCTGAAACCTACATAGTTTGAGGAGTTTTAAGGAGTACAGTTTTCTACTCCTTAAAAAAGAGTGCAAAATTAAAAATAGAAAATTATGTAAAAGGTAAATATTATAAACAACAAATTGCAAGAAGTTATAAGATGTGAAAACCACCACACACATCTTAAAATCCAGAAAAATAACTTGTTTTTAAAATGCACAATTTCATGTTGCCTTTCCCTCCTACATTCTTTGAGATACAATTTTTAACAACTCTCCATAAGAAAATGATTTTGTAATATTCTCCTCCATAGAAAGAATGAAAAATTTATTTATTTACATTTTATTTATTATTAATAATGTAGAAAACTCTGTTTCAGTTTTATAATTTATTACAAGCAATGCTAGGTAAATTTTTAGATTTTCTATCATATTTGGGGAGATATCTATCAACTTTCTTTCATATATGAGCAAACATCGTTTAGAAAAATTTTCTACAACTAGCTCTACCTCCATTACATCAGGCAGCATAAGCTGCCAAAGGAAGTGATTTAAAAAATTCATTTTAAGACTATTGGATAAGTTTATTGGCATTATTTGACTTAGAAAAATGGAGGCAGTTTGGGGAATGGCATTTTTAATAAAACTTTTAAAAAGTAAGATTCTAAGAGAAAGACCAGTAGGATCAAATAAGAAAATGGTGAGGAAGTCAGCTTGCAGTTGTAAGAGAGAGGAGCTTAGAAGTAGATCCAGAAGCTTGTCTTCCTACTGGCATATTCTCTCTGATTCAAGTGCCAAGAGAGGCGTGGCTTGGAGAAGTCTTATCTATTGTGTGGAAATGCCCCCTCTAGGAACCCGTTGAGTATCTGTCAATTGTAAGTGGTAATAAATCATTGTTCACAGCTATTCATCTGGTGCTCTCTGTCAGCGAATATTGATGATGCCTTTCCATACTGTATCACTTCATTTTTATGAGGTACTTTCGCACTCATCATCTCAAATTATTTACAAATTAAGAGAAGGAGGTGAGACTTTTTGATGTCCAGAGGAAAATTCAGAAGAGAAGACATTTATCAATTCCATGAACTGAAGGAAACAAATGACATTGAAAATACCTTCTACAACTTGACAGACCGAGTAGAGTTAAGGGATCAATGGGAGCGTTTATGAGAAATTTTGAAGTAGTTTTCTCTATAATATGCAATGTATTTTTCCTTTTTCCTCTGTCACCTACAAAATATTTAGCAAAGCAAGAGTTTTTTGTCTGCTACTTTTGCATCAAATGATTGTCTAGGCTAATATTATTATGCTTTGGGGTTAAAATACAGGTTCAGATTCACTAGAAATAAGATGGAATGGGGAACTCAGTAACGTGCTCAATTCTATATCCACGTAGGCTTTGGTCCAAGGCTGGAGAGGAAGAATAAAGATGGAGCTTATGTCTGGTGTCTTAGTCTATTTTTTTGTTCCTAAAATAAAATACCATATACTGGGTGACTTATAATAAATGGATCTGGGAGCTGGGAAGTCTAAGAGCATAGTGAAGGCATAGGGTGAGATTTTTTGCTCATTTTAATATAATAGCGAGCTCCAGTGGTGAGACAGAACAAGCTAGCTGGAAAAAAAATCAACTTGCTTTTATAAGAACTCCACAATTTGTATAATGTATGAATCCATAGATGGAACTAGCTAATCCATTCATGAAGGCGTAGCCTTCATGGTCCAGTCATGTCTCAAAGATCCAACCTTCTAATGCCATCAAGGTATGACTTTTGGAATTAAATTTCCAACATGTTAAATATGGAAAACACATCCAAATCAAAATATCTTGTTTTTTCCTGTTTTACCAAGGAGGAATCTGAGACTTAGAGAAATTTAAGAAGTTGTATTAAGTCACATAGCGCTGCTAACAGGACATAGCTTCAGGGCTAAACCTTTTGTCTTCAGTCCTACACTGTCTACCTCCACACACATTTTACTTGTTATGGCTTGTGTCTAGATGTACCCCCAAAGCCTCATATGGTCATAGGTGAGGAGTTTTGAAGGTGGCTAGATTAGGGTATGTGAATGTTGGTTAAGTATATGATATTGGGATTAAGGATGTGCATAATGGAAGCCTCACTTTGCGTAGATGGGGCACCAGTCAAAAGGCTTGTAACCTGTGTGGAATATAAAGCTAACGGAAAGGAGCCAGGCTTCCTACTGTTTGTTGCTTCCTACCTATCATGCTATGAACTATTTCTCCTCTGGGATGCCCCTCAGAGCCAGCTGCCTATGGACTGAACCCTCTACAAACTATGAGTTGAAGTAAACCTTTCCTTCTTTGGTTGTTTGTTATTTTGTCTCAGCACTAAGTAACTAAGAAAAGTAACTAAGACATTACTTAATATAAAGTATGTAATAAACCTTAAAAATATGCAATCTCTAATAATTCCACTTCTAGGAATTCTTTATTTCTAAGGAAATATTTAAACAAGTGTACCAAGGTAAGTAAACAATGATATTTACAAAAAAGTCAACAACATGACCCATTAGCAGATTGGCTAATACCCAATCACAGATTGGCTAATAACCAATAGTACACCACATAATGGAATGTCAGAAAGCTACATGTGCCCCTCAGCTTATGATGGGGTTGTGACTCCATAAACTCATGGAGAATAAAGACTATTGTAAGGGAAGTATGCACTTGATACACTTTGTCTACAGAGCATCCTAGTTTAACAACACATCACACCTCATAGTTTTGGTAGTTTCCCCTCATGAGCCAGCCCGTGACTGACAGGGAGCTTTGGCTCACTCTTAATGTCCATCATCATGGGATGGTATCAGACTTCATATCACTAGCCTAATAAAGGATCAAAATTCAAAACTCCTAAAGTATAATTTCTACTGAAAGCGTATCACTTTTGCACCATCAAATTAAAAATCATGTGGAACCACCTAAATCTGGGGCTATCTCTGTTTAAAACCATAATGCCTCCATATTATGTATCATTAGGTATGATATTTATGTGAAATATTTACTGTATTTTGCTTCAGTGAAAGGATTATAGTATAATACCTTTTAAAACTATATATGTTTATCTTTGTATAAGTTTTCCTGGGTTTAATGAAAGTCAATAGATATAAAAAACAAAGTACTAACAGTAGTCATTTTATAGTATATGAATATAGATGGCTTTAATTTTTAAATTTCAGCTTGTTTTTTTCTAATTTTTCTCATTAATGGCGTATGATACTTATTATTAAAAATAACTATGTGAGACTGTTTGTGCTTGACAAAATGTATGTTAAAAACTCTTCTCCCATGTGTCCCTATTAGGGAAGTTTATATATATGACCATATGTTAGTAGCATCATATTATGTCAGGTGAAGGGAAGAAAGATGCGAAATGGTGACCCACAGTTCTCTTTCTGTACTGAGGAAGCTGAAATTATTGTAAGCCTGTCATTTTTTTGCCCTATGGAAATATAACTCCATAAAATTGCTGTTGGTTTAGCTTATAGACACTGTTTTTTCATTCCTATACCCACTCTACATAATGGCAGCATGACTGACCATCTTCCATGTTTGCAAGTATGTAAATGTGCCAGCAGAAACAAAGAATAAAGCCAGGAATCAATATATGTGCTGTATTTGGTCTATATTTTACTTGGAAAATATTCTAAAGAAACATCATTAGTTCCCAAGATTGCATGGCACTGGATTTCTTTCCTTGTGCCATATGCCATTAAAATTTTTGTACATCCCTGTCTGCAACTTTCTGGCTACTGTACAAAATAACCTGGTGGTTGCTGAGAGCCTTTTTATTAAATGCTTTCTCAGGCTGAAGTTTGAATATTATTTCTGTATTGAGGAATAAAATATGTCATCATGGTAAGTTAGGCAATTAGATGTTAAGCCTGCTTCTATAATAGACTGTTGTATGATCTGATATTATAATGATGTAATAGTATACTTACAAGCTAGTTTTATATTATAATGAAATCTAATAGATATTCCATCTAGTGATGTTTTTCTAATACAAGAAACTCTATTATTATATTGTCTTATTTAATTCTGAAGTCTCCCTGATAAGTACTTAGTATTTCTTTCACTTTGCACATGAATTTAGCTTTAGAGAGGTTAAGTTCAGTAAGCTGCACAAATGACATTATTACTGGTTGACACAGGTAAAGATCAAGCCTAGGTTTTTTGTCTTGAAATAGCTCATTTTTTCTGGACTACATATTAATATTTTTAATCTCTTATTGTTTGAGTTTTTTAAAATAAAATCAAGAAATTATCTTAGCCACTACATTTTCTGTAACATTAACAGTCTTGCTACCTGAATGAATATTACAAAGCTTTGTTCCTAAAGATTATGATCCAATAGATTTGTAGTTGAGTTTATGAACATGCATTAACAGCCCATCCCAGCTTTCTGCTAGTCATGGCTCCTGAATGACACTTAAGTTTCAATGCACTAGAAGACCCAAGGGGGCTGACTGCAGGAGCAGGGACCGAAGCAGGGTCTTGTAGTCCTCCTTGTTTATATTTTCCCTTCAGAATGTGAGGTCAGAAACCAGATCCTGATCTTGATTCAGTTTTGATGGTGTCAAGAGTCAATATTGCGTTAGCCAGTTTTTGATTACTGTAATAAAACATCCAAGGCAAACTAGTTTATAAAGAAAAAGGGATCATGTTGGCTCAGAACCCTGGAGGTACGAGATCCAAACAGCATGGTGCAAGCTTCTGTGATGGCACCTCTCAGCAATACCACAACGTGGCTGAAGTGTGTGTGTATCTCTATTACCATGTGGTCTCTTTTCCTGTATTCACAAAACCAACAGGATTCAAGCATGGGGAATTTACCTTAATGATCAATTCTAATATAATCGTATTTTAAAGGCCCCATCTCTAACCGCCATAGTAGGATTAAAAGTCAAAAGTCAACATTTCTTAATACCATTAATATTAGATTTTGGAGATTAAACTCCTGCATGAATTTGGGCAGACAAACCCAAGCACTAGTCAAGTTTAAACAGTATTTTTTGTTTCCTGTGTGCTGTCTAAACATCTGTTGATGTAATACATGTCTGTGGAAGAAGGTTTCTCTGTTTCCATGAATATTGGGTGTTTGACTTGTTCCTAATAAGGAGTTTCCCTCATAACTCTGATTTTAGGCACCATAAATAACACTATCTGTTAACAATTTTTTTTACAACTGACTGGAAATCTCCCAGTTGGTCTGATAGCCTAAACTTAACCCAGATTTTCCCCTGAAAAGATGGGTTGGGATCTTTATAAGCTTGGTTTGTTGATGTAAGGCTATGAGTCCAACTGAATCAGAGTCAGGACAACTTGCCAAGTACATACAGTCCCTATGTTTTTTGTTTGTTTTACGTAATCCAAAGTATGGCTCTGAATTCACAAGTTTCAGTGTGAACCTGGGGTTAAAGAATAATGACAGTATATTTTTAATGAATGGCATTAAGGAAAGCAGAATGTTGGGCAGATATAAGTTAGGAACAATTCCAGTTTCTAATAGCATGTTCTTAGCATGCATGTGTCATAAAAATCAGTGATAAGTATGAGGTTTGAAAGGCAGGGAGGAACACAGTGATACAGATGGGGATGTCAGATTCTCATTTTTAATAATTTAATCTTTAATAATGAAAAGGTAACGACTAAATTGAGAGGGCAATTAGCATGTACTTTGGGGTGGAAACAGAAGAAAACATCATTCCTGAAACCTCCTAACATTTTTAGAATGCAAAAAATTTTGGGCAATACTCTACAGATTCCTAAACTAAGTATTTGCAGTAGGAGTAAATACCATTTAAAATGTGCAGTTTTGAAAACAATCTGTAGATTCTAGAATTGCTTTGTAACTTCCATGTTAGTATAATGTTAAGAAAGCCTATTGAAACATACTGTATCATTCATAGCACCTACAAATAAAATTTGCCAAGCACATAAGGAAATTAAGTGTGTTAATTCTTTAATATACAGTCATTTCCACTATTTTCTTTCTTTCTTTCTTTCTTTCTTTCTTTCTTTCTTTCTTTCTTTCTTTCTTTCTTTCTTTTAAAGCCCACAATACTCAACTTTATTCTATAATTTCAGACAAAATATTTCACAGATCCTCCTATCTACACCCATCTCTATACATTGAGCACACTTACCAGTTAAACAGCACTCTTGCTTACTAATTATCAAATTAGAGGTTAACATCAGAAGGAGAGACTCTTGAGAAGCCCAGAACTTTGTTTATCCTGTTAGCTGTTTTATTTCTACCACCTGGCCCAACATCTGGAATACAGTGGCTACTGGAAACACATGTATTGAAGTAAATATCTAATACATATTTGATATATTCTGTAGCAAATATGAGATGCATTGTAATTATGTGTATTTTATAACAGGATAATTTTTTCTTTAGATAAGTCTAAACAACTGCAAAGTGTTGGCTAGGTGCTAAGGATAGAGAATAAGTCACATGCCCATCTATGTGTCAAAATCACTTTATTCTTCTGGACGTTTAAGTTCTTGAATATTTCCAGTGATGGAAAAGCATACATTTCTAAAACTATCCTTTTTCCATTGAAAAACTAGATGATTGTCATGAGGTCTTTCTAATGAGTAACAGTTTACCTATTCACAACTTCCCACATTTTAGCCTGGATCTGTCATCCAAAGATAGAATTCTCACTGTTTTTCTAAACAAAAGCCAGTCAGGTATATGAAGCCACTGATCGCACTTTGCCAAAATCTCTTCCCAAAGCTTTTCTCCTTCAGAAATGACGCTTCCAAGTTTCTAAAGGAGTCTTGACATAGCTTCCAAGTTTTCATCATCTTCTTTCTCATTCGAAGGGACTCTAATCAACAGTGAGTAAAACATTAATATTCTAGTCTGCATAATTATTCCTATACATAATGAACCCCCAGTTTTTGTTGTTGTCCTTCGCATTCTGTAGGTAATTTTTAGAGAAGATTAGTGTGGGGTTTGGAATAGGTTGCTAAGTCCGTTGGAGACTGAGGCCTTGGGAAAGCCATGGTCAAGTATCCTTAAGGGAAAAGGAAGTTACAAACAGCAACTTCCCTTAGGTACACAGTGATACACACGTGCACACACATGCACATGCACACACACATGGAATAGGCATCCTACTGAATCAAAGATCTCTAACTGTTCAAACATGATCCCTAACTCTTTTCTGGAGGAACACAACTGTACAAATAAACAAATAGGCGGTTGTGCTTTCTTTAATTATTCAAAATGACCACAGCGCTTCCTATAGATAAGATTCTTCATCAAAGAATAATTACACAATCTCATTTCTAAATTTCACTCATGTAACTTGGTCTATGCTATTCAACTGAAAGAACACAATTAATAAACTTGCACTGGGTAAAATATGGAGCTGGCCTTAAGGACATAAAGCAATAAGAGAGTTTTGCCCTAAATATATACAAAACATAGCAGGAAAAAAATGATTTATCTCTCCAGCAGTTAAGAGCATGATATCCAAACAAATTCAAGGGACCTATAGTTATGCCATAGATTGAGAGTAGAGATGGGAAACATCCACTTGGCTCTTTGGTAGGGAAGGATTTGTGGATTGAGCTGTCCTGAACGTGGAGTTAGAAATCTTGTGTCAACTAAAGGAAAGACAGCCCTGGGGATCATATATGCAGGGCTGAAATGCAGCTCATGTCAAGCAGCATCCTCCTGAGGAGGAAACAAGGCAAAGAAAAGGGAAACTTTCCCTCGCTCTAAGCTACTCCGAGTCTTGACATCAACTTCATGCTAGTGGTGGCCTACACAGGATTTATGACTGGGAACAGAAAGGTCTTGGTCATCTTCCATTTTAGTTTTTTTTTTTTTCTTCTAATGAGTCCCACTTATGTTAGATATTTTTCTTCTTTCTTTAACTAATAAGAAACTGGAAACTTTCAGTCTTTCCAAAGATTCCCTTTATCATATACATGATCAATGTTGACTGAGCCTGGATTCTGCCTGTCTGAACTCGGGAAGAACAGAAGCGGCCTTTTTTAAAGGCTGCAGTGAAAGATTCTTCCCTGCTGTGAGAACCTGAACTTAGATTAACCTCTGAATCCACAACTTTGTGGTAGCAAAACACTGAGCACACATGTGAGCAGCAGTGGCATAAAAACCGTTCCCATACAAAGAAAGAGAAATTTAAGCCAAGAAAAGAAGAAACATCAAGTTTCATACCTAAGCAAGAGGAAAAAAAAGATCAGATGTCATAAATAGCCAAGTAGCAATTTGATGAAAAATATGTGCTTATCTGTGTGTGTGCGTGTGGTCTGTGTGTGTGTGTGTGTGTGTGTGTGTGAATTTGTGGGTGGGGGCTGATGGTGAAAAAATATGGTTAATTACCTAAACTAACATCTTGCAATTGGCAGATAATTAATAGTGAATATTCTCAACCTCATGAATTTTCTATTCATCTAATGTTGGCTTTCTGTATTAAGAATTAGTAGGATATTCAATCAGTGTTTTACCATTGGCAATCAAGTCATTGTTCCTTAATTCATGAGTTTTATTGTTGGATTTTGGTCTTTTAAAAATTCAATTGAACAAATTCTAATCAGA
This sequence comes from Hydrochoerus hydrochaeris, assembly GCA_004027455.1. Classification (NCBI taxonomy): domain Eukaryota; kingdom Metazoa; phylum Chordata; class Mammalia; order Rodentia; family Hydrochaeridae; genus Hydrochoerus; species Hydrochoerus hydrochaeris. The sequence goes on along the minus strand of PVLA01002225.1, from coordinate 138,860 downwards.
TGACTACTACATGTTGGTCTCTGGACTCAGGATACACAAAAAAGTTAGGGAAGCAAATGTACAAAGAAATAGATTTTCCATGAAAAAAGAAACAGAGCAGCAATGTCTGGTAACTTTTAATAGTCTCTATTGTGAGATAGAAGGGTCCGGAATGGACATCCCTTCTGAGAGACAGTGATGTGTGTGGTGTGTATTGGTGTAGGACTAATGCAGCTGTCAGAGGTGAGAACGCAGAGAGAGAGGGAGGCATTCAAAGCAGCTATATCTACTAAGGGACAGAAACCTGAAACATCACAGTACTGCAAGGAAATGTCCCATGCTGTTCAGAGTAGAGCATAAAGAGTGAGGAGAGAAGAGATAAAGATGCAGTGAGCACTTTGCAGTTATTATCTCATGAGGAGAGTTTGCAAACCCAGTAGGAGCTGTCAAGACATTAATTAACTAGACCTGTGACTTTAAACTCTAGTATCACTTTCAAATGCTAAAGAAAACTTTTTTCTGAACGCTCATTCTTGGACTTCCTAGAATATTTAAAATCTGCAGAAAAGACTTCGGTGTCTGTAATTTCTGAGAATTTCATAGATTAATAGAATATGTAACCTATAATAAAAAAACTTCATAAACACTTAAAATAAGTTTAAAAATCCATTCTGGGATGGATAGCAAAATCAATGATTGACATTGTCTGACAGTATAATTTTAATGATCATCAAAACTTTTATAAGATGACTATTTTGGGCCAAGCAGTTTGAGAGAACAAATTGTCTACACAGAATCACTCAAAGGCTGGTATTTTCTGTTAATTGAGAGAATGTCTGCTGCAATGGGAAAACAAGAGAATGTGGAGTCAGATGAACATGGATTGGAATTCCAGGGTACCATTTTGTAAGTTGCTTTCTGGTAAAATCACAGAGCACAGTAACCAAACCTGTGTATGATTGTTTTCCTCTTTGTAAAATAAAGTCATTTGGATGTGTGACGCTGCTGGTTGCCTCCCACATATCTGTTCTCTCTTTCTCCCTATCTTATTGGTGGTAATATACTTACTTGAGAGTAGTCTATAAAAAGCTGAGGGAGAGAAAAGAAGAACTGACAGGACACTTGCAGTGCTTGCTGGAATGACCATGGTGGCTTAAACCAGGATGGCTAGCTGTGGAGATGAAAACACCTTGTAAATTTCTGGATATACACTGGAAAGAGACCCAGCAGGAAGGTAGAATAGATGTGGAGTATAAAATAATTACAGAAGAATCTAAGAGTTTTCACCCAAGTAGTTGTAAGGGGGAGATTGCCACTCAGCTAAGATGATGAAGGCAACAGGTGTTGTGTGTGTGTGTGTGTGTGTGTCTTTGTTACTTTTTTGTACCTGAGACCTAATATCCAACACCCACAATTTTAAGGGAGGAAAGGTTTATTTCAGTTCATAGTTTGTAGAGGTTTCAATTCATAGTCAGCTGCAAGGCAGTATGGCATGGCAGAGGGGAAGCAGTTTCTAGAAGGCAACAGGAGAGAGAGAGAGACAGACAGAGAGAGAGAGACAGAGAGAGAGAGAGAGACAAAGAGAGAGAAAGAGACAGAGAGAGAGCCATCAAGAGAGAAAGGAGGGAGATACACTCTTCCAGACCACACCCCCAGTGGCTCACCTCCTCTGACCAGACCTCACCTCCCAACAGAACACTGAGCTATTAACTCATCAGTAAACTAATCTGAGTATCATGGCCACATGATCCAGTCATCTCCCGAAAGACCCACCCATGAGCTCATGAGGCTTTGAGGAGCATCTCTATCTAAGCCATAATGGCAGCAGGTTCGAGGGAAAAATCCATAGTTTATTTATGTGCATGCCAAATATGACATACCTATTATAAATCCAGTGGTGAATGTGACATAGGAAGTTCCATGTATGACCACAGAATTGAAGAGAAATCTGTGCTGAAGTATAAATTTCAGGATTCCAATGTGTTCATTATCATTAAAGTGAATAAAATCCTCAGAGTAAGTGTAAATAAAGGAGAAATGTGTGTGCCCTGGATCAGTTCGCTACTTTTTGAAATCAAAGAGAAAATAAGAAATCAGGAGACTGAGAGGGAAGAGCCAGTCCAGCAGGAGGAGAAGCAAGAATGTGCATTATTCTGGAAGCCGGGACAGGGAGAAAAACGGATCACATGCTGCTGATCAATCTCCCCATCAATGAGGACTGAGGATTAGCACTGGATTAGCATTAAGGACGTGAAGGGTGATCTCAGGGAAAGCATTTTGTGGAAGGAAATAAAGGAGATGATTAGAAGCATGAAGTAAACATGATTCTTTCGAGGAATCTTAAAGCAAAGACTTTCAGTAGTCTTAAATGGGAAGTGAAGTGCATGGTAGGAAAAAGTATCTGACTAGTTAATCATTAGACAAATCATAGCATGACAATGTATTAACAGTGATGAACCAAAGATGGCACAAAAATTTCATAATAGGGAGAATAAAAATTACAGTGGTGAGTACTTTAATTAGGACTGAGGTGAGGAATCTGAAAACCATTCAGGAGAGCACAGAATGCTTTACAGGTGCCATCCACAGTTAAAACACCATGGAGGATACGGATGAAACAAAATGCAGTCTGTTGCCTCCAAGTTCACACAGTCGAGTTAGGGACACAGTATTTTTTTGTTTTAACCTGGATGGCCTCTTAGAACATGCCGCACCTCATCATGCAATGGAAACTCTATTGTTCTTCTTCATTATCTCTGTTACAGAATCCTACAAGGGGTGTGCTTTCACCAAGTCAATCCACCAAGCTGGAGGACTACCAGGATGAATGCATATTTCATGATTGGCTCATGACAGCTTCATCATGTTCCATCAGTTCCCTCCGTAATTCCAGGCTCCCTTGCTAGGTGCTGGGCTTGGAGAAATGAGAACTGAACTCCTTGTACTGAAGCAGGTAATGAGAGCCTGAGATAAAGCAGCGGGGCTGACAGCAGGGTGCAGGGAAGGAGCATGGGAGGCAGAGATTAGAGAGTAGAAGCGGCACAATTTGGACTAGACATGGAAAACTGGTGAGACTCAGGGTTTTAAATTTATTCTGAGAATGCTCTAAATACGAATCTCAGTTTGCAGTTGTTAGCATGTAGTACTATTAATTCATCTGACTTCTTACTTTGTGTTTTCTGAGAAAGTGATCAATTTTGTATCTTTTTACCATACACTTCATTCTATTTTCACTTTAAATATTTTATAAATTTGTATATTTGCAGTCCTAAGGTTTTACACTGCAGCTTTCCTTTTTAGTTTTCTAAAACTTTAAATACACTTCATTTACTTTATCAATCACACTGCTTCCAGTTTTCCATTTTACGAAACTCTGCCTTTATCTTTTTTTCCTTTTCCCCTTTTTGTTTTCCTTAAAATTTTTCATTATCCCTCCCCCAACTTCAAGAATATAATGTTTGTTTCCAGTTTTTCACTTACTTAGGAATAATTTATAGAAATATGATTTTTCTTCTGAATACAGTTTTGACCATATTTCTTTTCAGTTATTATCTAAGTAGTATATAATTGAATTCTTTATTTCCTACTGGGAATTGTTCAGTCAGGTGGGCTCAGTGTTTGCATAGTTTAATTTTTTTCACTTTTGTTAGGACCTTAGACTTTAGCTTCTTGGTAGTTAGAGACTATACTGAATTTCTCATGGAATGATGTATGATAAGCTGAAGGTCTGCTATATAAAGCTTTTCCAGAAAGAGAGGCAAAGAGAGAGAGAGACAGAGAGAGAGAGAGAGAGACAGAGAGACAGAGACAGAGAGATTACTATTGACTTTTAGATGGACAAAACTTGGGTAGTACACTGGTTATATTTTTATTACAGTTTTATTGGCCTTCTTGTTAGTAGAAAATCACCTAATTGCTGATATTTTCCTGATTTTCCATAAACTTTGTAGTTTATTTCTGATGTTTTATTTCTGATACTTAGGTTTTGATATTACCACAAGTTTTCATTTATTTTCCTATCTCCAAAAAGAATTAGTGAGATGCTAAGTAGGTCTGTCTGGCAATCTCCCTTTTATCCAGGTGCCTTAAAGAACTCATTTTGAAATTAATGCATGATAAACTTATGTGAAAATTTTATAACATAGAATATATTTAAAACTAGTACTTTACCAGCCAGAAATAATTATCATTAGTTTTACACATTATAAAATATGCTTACTTATATAGAGCAGTACTGTGATGGTACTTTTAAAATTGTGATCATTCAGTAAATATTGTGTGTGACTTGGATTCACTCCAAAATTTATTTTGTTTGTCGTCTACTGCATGCTTTAAAATAAAAGTCACTCTCTGCTGCCATTACTTATACATATATTTTTTGATTAGCCTGCCAGGGCTACAAGAGTGCAGCACCACATCTTACGTCCAAGTTTCTTTTTATTAAGACACTGGTCAGATCAGATTAGGGCCCCACACCAATGCACTCACTTTAAACTGAATTGTTAAAGATTGTATCTCCTAGTATAGCTACATTCTGACTTATTTTGGGGAAAAAACATAACTCAGCCCCTAATATCTTTGTTGGAAAGGAGACAAATAATGCTATTTAGTTATTTTAACTTATATTTCTTTTATTATTGGGGAGACTGAATATTTTTATGTGCTTACTGATCACTTATGTTTCTTCTATTCATATTTTAACCTAATTTTGTATATTTCTAATTATTGTGTTCTCTTTATTGTGTCCTTAAATGAATACACACCCTTCTTGTTGAGTTATGAGTGCTCTGTTATACATTATAAGAACTTATCATTTGTCACATATATTTTATATATTTTTTCTATTTTAACAGTTACCTTTTAAAAATGTTAACAGCATTTTTATATGTTAATATATTTTATATGTTAATATATACCTTTTAATAATGTTAACGGCATTTTTATATGTTAATATATGTGAATCTATTTTTTAGGATAACTGCTTTGTCTGTTCCTTGAAAAATGCACTTGCAAGGTTTAAATTCCACCTTTTGTATATCACACTCTTACGTTTATGGAATAGACCGTTTGTTTTTCTATGTGGCAATTTCTATGCTGTTTACTACCTAAATTTACAATGTATTTTAAGAAATTTGCAGCTCAAACCTTGCAGCTCCTTTGGATAAAACTTTTTCATTGTATTTCCTTTGCTAGTTTTCCATTTAAATAAATTTCATAATTATTCTGAAAAATTCTTTGCACGGTTCGGTTCCATCCCTACTACCCCTCAATGCTTTTGGATCTTGCAATTAAAGTGCATGACGTAATTAGGTTGTTCCAGACTTCAGCTTCCTGTGATATGACAGGGCAGCAATTAGTCTCATGAAGCAAGCCAGTGCCATTCCTCCCTCCTGTGAACACCTGGAGCCAGTTGTAGTGATGGAGGCTCCTCCTCCTCCTCCTGCTTCTGTATTGGAAGCCCAGGGGCCCACAGTTCCAACACTACCTATTTATTTCACACTCTGTATTTCAGAACCACAGAGATGTTTCTCTGTATCTTGCATAATATTTTCTCCCTTTCTTATGTGGGAAAATTCTTTTCTCTCTAATTTGATGTCCCATGTCTGGCAAAATAAGTTTATATAACTTGGTCAGCCTTTGCGTTGCCACAGAAGGTCCGGGAAAGAGAACTGAAGTTCTTGGGTGGTCTAAGATGGGGAAAAGTTTTTCTTTGAGGGGCAGCTTCCTGTATCAGTCTCTCTGTGGGGAGTACGTGCCTAGTCTCTTTAACTACAAGGCATCCACTCTCAGCTGTAAATACCACCTCTTGACCTTTTTTAAAGACTCTGGGGCCCACCTTTGGCTCTCTTTGATGTATCATTTTATAATTCATCAGGCCATTCAGCACAACTGTTTTGAATGCTGCTGATGCTAGGGCCAAAGGAAGCTTTCCAAAGGGACTTTCCTAGTGTTGTGATCTTTTTATTTTTAGCATTTCCTATTACCAGGCTTTGATCCTCTAAATTAGAGGGTTCAGAAAGAATTTCTTCTATTGTTTCCACGGTCTCCTTTACCTTTTACTATGCTACTTTCTCAAGAAGCTCTGTATTAGTTTTCGACTGGCTACCAAAACAAGTTACTAAAGAATGGCTGAAAGAAAAGTGCCTTATTTTACAGTTCTTGTGGTCTGAAGTCTGACACACATCTCACTGGGCTACAATAAAGGCGCTGGCCGGGTTGCACTCCCTTTCGGACACTATGGGTGGAATACATTTCCTTGTCTTTTCCAGCTTCTACAGACTTGAATTCCTTTGGTCTATGATTTCTCCCAACATCTTTAAAGTCAGCAAAAGCCAGTCATTCCTGTCATACTGCATCACTTGGTCCTCCTTTTCTGTCTTGCTTCCACTTTTTAAATGCTTATGATTACTCTAGGTCCATCTGAGTAATCCAGGCTATTCTCAGTACTTTGGATTATTAACTACCTTCCTTCTCCTTTGCTATCTAATGTTATGTATTCACAAGTTCTAGGGTCTAGGACAATGGACCTCCTTGGGGACACCATTACTCTACTTCCTAAAGCTTCTATATCTTTCTCAACTGTGTTGTAACTGTGTCATATCTAATGCCGCCTCCTTTGCATTTCTTGCTTCATCTCAATACTTTTCCCTACTTTCTACTCTGGTCAGTCTCTTTCTCTAGTTTGTGTTCAATAGGAGAGTTACATAAGTATGTTTAAATTACCATATTTTGTGGAGGTGGAGTCATTGTTTCTTACAGAAGGAATCATGCAACTATTTTCAGGGAATTGTTCCATGAGTACATTTGCATATTAACTATTAAAATTGTAGTAATTCCAACTCTGTTGCCCTAATTCCTTGCTTTATGACCTTCTCTTCCTCTTTTAGGAATTTCTCTTAAAATTTCCTTATCTGAGAGCTCTCTTTCTCTTTGCTATTTCCAGCACTAGATGAATACAAATGAGTGTGGAATCTAAGTTGTCAGTTTTGATTTTCATATAAAATAATGAACTAGGGCAAAAGTCAAAAGCTTCCCATAATAAAATTTATGTAATCAAATGTGCCCAAGACATAATTTGTTATTTCATCTTTATTGGTCACTAAAATCTATTTTTCAAACACTTTTCACACATGCTTTCAATTACCCTTGAATTCAGGTGAATATTTGGAAGTTATTATGGCATTTGATGATCCCAAAAGAGAACTACTGGTTTTTTCCAGTTTATTTTGTATGTATTTTTGATGTGAAAAACTACATTTTCTTCTCCTTTACATCATTTTTTAAAATATCAAGGATTTAAATTTCTATGAACAACTTTTTGAATCTTGTCTTGCAAATTAAGATTCCCATGGGTGTATTGTTTTCCTTCACATTTTTATGTTTTCAAGACTCTGTGGCATTATACTGTTTGCTTTCTCCAGGGATGAACTTTCCAATTTCTTTGGAAAGTTTCTTGTTTATTTGTTTTGTTTTCATATTTAAAAATACTTTGTTAATTTATGGTAATATCCTAGATCCCATCCTATATCAGTTAGTTCAAACATCCTGGGAAATAAGATATCCCAAATAACACTCCGATAATATATGTAAAACAATATTTTTCTTTATTACCAATCCACTGCAATATTCTTTCCTTTGGTCCCTTCAAATAGCATTTTATTTGGAATGGAGTCACTGTAAACTTTTGTCTTATGCTCTTAGACCTAGATTTTTGTTTGGCTTCACATTCTAAACAATGTTCATATCTACTGGCGGCGCAAGCTTTCTGTGCTGACAGAACACCTCGCGTGCTAACTTTCAGCGTGACTCTCTGACATAAAGTCAACTGCTAAGAGTTGCTGAGCACTGTCCCCGTTATCACCAGACTTCATGAGGAGTGTGGCATTTCAGTGACACTAAGCCAGAGAGCACGTTGCTCAGACATACCTCTCATCGCCTTCTTTTGAGGGGCCTACGCAGGCGTTCCTGCTTCTCATCGGTACATATATGGCCTGGGGAAGAGCAAGAACAGCAGAAGATGCCTACTGCACCTAATTCAGGGCGCTCCTCATATCGAGTGGTTGTTGAATTGGTTATGTACTAATGGCTTTTTACTGAGATGTATTGCTTAAGAAAAATTAGTAATGAATAATAACCAAGAAAGTTATATAAGAGAGACTTGTATCTATTCTTAGGCTTGGGGCAAACTATTACAGGGAATGGTAGCCCCATGGTAAACTCCACATATATCAGTCTTAATATTCCAAATCATATGTAGCCTTTGGTATTCTATGTAGAATAGCAGATCATTGATCTAGAGAGGCATCTCCATCATAATATGACTCAGTGTGATCTGATTTTCCAGTTTTTAAATCCACTGGTGATAAAGGGTTTGTGGGTTTGTGACTGTGTCCCTGATTGACACAGGATGTGTTGGTGCTGTTTTGTGTGGCAGTGGCCCAATTCCTTCTGGTGATTGTTACAGCTTTTGCGGAAAGATGGGTCTCCTAAATATTTAACATCAGGGATCGATTAAATAAAATATAATTCATAATTAGGTGATAGGGAAATCACTGAAAATTCCACTAAAAATATTTAACAATATGGTAAAATATTCATTTTTACTGAAGGGGAAAGGCAACAAAATATGCATTATCCTAGGAACCAAGATATCCTGAGAATCAGCTAAATCTTATTAAAATGTATCAAATTGTCTTCAGTATTTGCCTCTGGATGTTAATATTGGAGTGAATTTTGATTTTTCTTCTCTATGTTTTTGCTTATTTCTAGATATTCTAGAAAAATTATATACTCTACTATAATGGGGAAAAGTTATTTCTAACAAAGAAAGGGAAAATGCTTAAAGCCATTAATTCAAGTTTGGATCCTCAAGTTCCAAATTTGAATAAGATTTAGAATTACATAGGGAATTTATAATCTTGAGATTTAGAGTATATTGGACAGGTACAAGGTTGGTTGAATATATTTTTAGTGGGAATTAGCTCTCATTTTATCATTTCAAACGGCCACCTGAAACATGATAATGACAGGAATAGAATCATTTGAAATATGTGAAATATGAAAAAATAAGCTTAAAATTTAACATTTTAAACATAGTATCCCATAAGTATGTACAATTTTTATGTTTTATATATCAGTTAAAAATAAATAAATTTTAACAAATTTTAATTTGTCAGTGGAGAAATGAAAAATTAACCAGAATCATATAATCACTTTTTGTTTATGTGACAAGTCCTATTTAAGCTATATGTGTGCAAACCAATTCTTTTGTGGAAGTTTTTGGTATTACATCTAAACATTATTTGGAATAGATGATTGAGGAAATTGTGTTATTTTATACACATATCCATGAAGTACTCAGTAGGGGATTATTAGAAGGTCTGATTTTAGTCAATTTTCTCCAGAACCAGTAGAGCCCATGACTGAAGTCAGTTTGCCTTCAGAGTAAAAGTAACAGCTGGACAAAAAGATGAATTCACCTGCATGCAGTCTGAGCCAGGGGCAGGTATTGTGGTCATTTTTTGCTTCACAACGGCTGTAAAAATGTCTTTCAGTGTTCCCCTCTCCAGGACATGCAAAAATGTAAGAGGTAATATTTTAAAAATTCAGCTTTTAATTACTTCATGGCATAAGGGGAAGTTGGAAATGCTAGGCAAATAACAATAATCTCTTAACCTAATTCAGGCAAGGTGGGGGCTATCAAAAATGAATTAGAAATGAGATTATTTAGGATTTCTCCTGTTTCACGATGAATTTGTGTCTGCCAGGTACTCTATTGGTTTCATATGTAAACCCAGAGGTCTTCAATTAGTGGTTGACAAATTGCAGAGTCCCAGGACAGCTACAAAATTTAACAATGGCAATGGTAGGTGAGGGGAAAAAGCAGCAGGGAACCATTCTAATTCTTTCTGATCTGACTGTTGCTTCATTTATCTGTTTTTTTGCAAAGTGATAAATTTCTTTTTTTTAAAAAAAATCATCATATCAACAGAGCCAAAGACAAAAGTCACATGATCATCTCAATAGATGAAGAAAAAAGCTTTTGATAAGGTCCAGCACTCATTCATAATAAAAATGCTACAGAAAATGGGAATAGATGGTCTTTACCTTAATCTGATACAAGCCATCTATGATAAACAACAGCCAACATCATACTAAATGGACAAAAATTTAAAGCTTTCACTCTAAAATCAGGAACAAGGCAAGGATGGCCACTGTCACCAATTCTATTTAATATAGTTCTAGCAACATTATGTCAGAGCAATTAGATAAGAAAGAGAAAAGGAATAAGGTTAGGAAAGAAAATAGTTAAATTATTGTGTGCAGATGACATGGTAGTCTATGTAGAAGACCCCCAAAACTCCACCAAAAAACTCTGTGAGTTAGTAATCAAATTCAGTAGCATAGCTGGATACAAAATCAACACTCAGAAATCAATGGCATTCCTATACACAAACAACAAACTCACTGAGAGAGAAATTAGGGAAACCACACCCTTCATGATAGCATCCAAAAAAATGAAATACTTAGGAATCAATCTAACAAAGGAAGCAAAGGATTTATATATTGAAAATTGTAGTACTCTGAAAAAGGAGATAGAAGATGATATCAGAAAATGGAAAGTTATCCCTTGCTCATAGATAGGAAGAACCAATATTGTGAAAATGGTCAGACTCCCCAAATTGTTATACAGATTTAATGCAATTCCAATCGAAGTACCATTCACATACCTCACAGAACTAGAGAAAATATCCTTAAAATTCATCTGGTTAGTTTGTTCGTTTGTGTGGCCTCCAAAGCAAAACAAAACACCATCAGTGCAGAGTAGTTTAGGTGAGAGAGGCATGGTACCACTTGTCCAGATGAGTAGGACTCATCCACATTTTATTTTAATGATAATTGGAAATTAGTTCTAAAGGCTGACCTACACTACAGGACTGCAATCCATTCCTTCCATATGCTTTGTTCTGGAGGTGTGGTTTGATAGTAGCGTGTTGTCAGATTTTGTGGTTACTTCAGTGTGGGGATAAAGTCTTTGGCCAAGTTGTGAGTGAGAATATTGCTATAAAATAATGAGAACGGATGGTTGGAAAAGTAGTCCCCATAGGAAACCACGCACATTTCTGTTCTTACTACCCACTGGCCAGAGGAAGGGAGGCAACATGTGATTATGTGCATTTTGCTTTCCCTACCAGTAAAAGACAGATAATGCAGGTCAACCACCAGTCTCCATTCAGGTAGTCTTGGGAATCAATAAACAAGTCTTCTAAATTGCTCTCTGAGGGTGACAGTTTATCTGTATTTAAAGAACTTGGTATTCTAGTGAATGAGCCCCAATAATTTTAGAATAACTTTTAGCCATATAAAATAATTAATTTCCTTTGTTGAGCTTCATTACAGAAGAGAGAGAAGAAAAGGGAGAGGGAGAGGAGGAAGGGAGAGACAGAGTGTGAGAATGAGAGCAAGAGAGAGAGAGAGAGAGAGAGAGAGAGAGGAGAGAGAGAGGAGAGAGAAGAGAGAGAGAATGTTTACCTAAAAGTCTGCCCAGCTGAGCATAGAGGAGCAGGACTGTGCACCCAGCATTCTGGAACGTGATGCCCATAGACGAGGGTCACCAGTTCAAATCCATCTTGGGTAACTTAGTGACTCAGTGAGATCTTGTCTCAAAATAAAAAATAAAAAGGGCTGAAGTTGTAAGGGGTTAGCGTACTGAGAAGGACCTGAATTCAATCCCTAGTACACACATGAAAGAAAGGAAGAAAAACAGAAAGAAAAGAAAAGGAAAGAAGATTTATTTTGAGTCTTTCAAATAATGCATGATGATTTGGATCCTAGTCTGGATTCTGGTCTGAGCTCTGAAAAGCCTGCTGCAGCCTCCACCCAGGACAGCGGGCTTTACTGACAGTGTTTCTGTGTCTCAGCCTCGTGAGTAAGCCAAGTCTTCCTGTGACCACAGGAAAATAATGATCACCTTTTATCTGTTGAAACGTTCATGTTCTCTTAGATTTCACGTAGGCTAATGTTTCACAAAGGCTCAACAGCCTTTAATGAAGGACTAAATGCAGAGTGTACAGAAAAGTATGTGCTGTCCTCCAACAGTAAAAATTTCTTTATCACTATAATGTAAGTTTTAACTTATCTATAGTCTTAGAGGTGCTAACTTGATAGGAGATTACCAGATAGCAAAATCAATGGAGAAATAGCACACCTCTGTACCCAAATGTCACCCTGTGTTATCTACTCACTGGGAGAAAGGTACTCTGTGTCTTTCTGTGCTTGAGAAGATTAATTCCATCATTAACTTTGTGTAAATTAAAAAATATACATTTTTTTCTTGAGTTGTAAGAAAATGCCAGGACATATGAAGGAACAACTGTAGGCAGAACCCTAAAATTGTCTAAGTCTTTGCTGTGACAATAGAATTTTCCATCTCCAAAGGAGATCGGATCTTTTCTTGGCTAGATTTGACTAAAGATTATTTTGAATATGTTCTTTTTTCATATTATTTTTTATGCCGCATTTTCCTTTGCCTTTAGGAATAATATCCATCATTCTCATTCTCACTCAGATCTCTCTCTTTACTAGCAAGCTTTCTAGCCAAGAATGATCTGTCGTGTGCTCCCAAATCGATATGTAGTTAATGTTGATCTTTACTGTTTGGTAGTCGTTTTATAGTTTATGTCTTTGGTAACCCCCACAACATCTAGCTCAATGCTCATATGGCGTCAAGTAACAAGTATTCATTAAGAGTGTCTTAATAAATATTTCTAGAATGAATAAATGCATGATTAGGCCCTCAACTGGTATAAAATTATTTTTACTGGTTTTGACTATAGTTTCTGAACTCTAATTGAAACATTCCATGAATAACCATAGGTTAATTATAACCACAGCACAACTATAATTTTATAAAATCTTTTGTATTGTTTAGAAATGCCATACAATATTGTTTAGAAATTTTGTATTGTTTAGAAATCTTTTGTATTATTTAGAAAATCCAATCTTTTGTATTGTTTAGAACTAGACTGGATGTCTGAAGGGAGGTATCAGTTTAGAACATAGCAAGTCACCACCCATTCAGAGGCTGGTGGTTAATATGCAGCTGTGGAGAAGTGGTTTTCTGACTTTTGGATGTGGACACTCAGGCCTCTGTGATTGGCATGTGTCTCTTGCTAACTAAACTGTGATTCACTCCCTTATGTTCATCACTCACTAACTTCTTGATTATCATCTAACATCGCAAGTGTCTTCCCTAAAGGGAAGGTACTGATGGAGGTTGCACGTGTAGCTACTGGACTGATAAAATATTTTGGCCTGTCTATGTGAATAAATTAGTATGCTTCATCATCATTTTCTAAGATCTTGGCAAATATGAGTCTGTAAGAGAAATGTTCATTCACAGATCCCTAAGCTTGCAAGCTTAAGATGAGACTCTTCACTGTAGTTCCTAAAAGAAGAACCTTCTCATGGAAACTTCCCTATATCTGTGCAACATATCTGAGTGTTAAAAGCACTAAATAGAGGTGAGACACTTTTCAAAAACATGAACTGGTATTGTAAGCATAAATAACAGCAGCGCTCTGTTCAGTACGGGGCACAGTGCCCTCCCAGTGCTCTGTGAACATTTTCCACAGGAGGGTGGTGGACCTGCCTGCCGTTCTGAGCCATGCTGTCTACTTTTTTGTTCTAAGTATTTAAAAAGACACTTACAGAGGAAAAGGAAAGTTCATAAAAGTCAAGAAGGACTAGAAGATTCTCTATTGATTCCCTATTTTTTCAAATAAAGAAAACTCATAAACTAATTTGTTTTAGTTTAATTTGCCTATATTGCGAGCCTATAAGAGACACTCTACATTTATATAAAAGAAATGTATCTGAAAGCGAGATCATTGTGGGGACCTGAAATGGCTAAGGTTGAAGATTTTTCAGTTTTAATTTGAAGTGTCAGCACACCACAGAAATTGGCTACTAAAACTCCAATTTATGAGGTTTTAGCAATAGGATGGACAGGTTTACGGGGCCATTTGGCTCTCTATAGCAAAGTAGGGCAAGAGAGAAATTAAGTAAGGAGAGTTGAAATTATAAGAAGGAAAACTGAGGTATAAAGGATTTCTTGATTATGACGTAACCATGAGTATGCTTTAAATCTGCTCATTTTTAAAATGAAATTGAAAAAAATTATTAGTTCATGTTTGTGATACATATGATTCCAGTCATTGTGGGGGAATTGGTTTTTATGTGTAACACATCTTAGTTCAGTCTACACATTTAGAGTCAGGGAAAACAATAGTTTTCATTTTGAACGTGAAGCGCTGAAGGAGAGTCATATCAGAGAACATTTAAATATTTCTTCTCAGGATGTTGAGAAGCGATGGCATTGGTGGAACTGTTGTACCAGCACTCACATTTTCCTATTTTCTCGTTGAAATTGTCTATAGAACTGAAAATTTGAGGTGTGTTTCCTATGTCAAGTTATTTATTCTTTAGACGTTTTTCATGAATATATATATATATGTCTTTTGAAAGAAAACTTGAATTTGGAGGATAACAGTTAAAGACACTTAACTTCCCTGGATATTGAAAGATGTAATTAACATGGCAACCACACCAATGTTTTCTAATGCTTTCTGGGTACACCATTTGTTGGGTCTTTTCACTAGCTCTATGAGAAGTTCAGTACACTTAGTGCCCCTACCTCACGCTGCTAAGATGACTTAGGCTAAGCGATTGTTCAAGGATACGCAGCAGGTATGGTGGGTTCGAGATGTTGAATCCAACTGATTTCAAAGTTTAGCCTTTTAGCTAACACTCTGTTGCCTCTTGAGTGAAGTTCTCACACTTCAAGAAAGCAATGTGAAAGAATCAGAACCTAAATTTTTCCATCAAAGACCAACCTGGTAGCAAAATAGGCAATTAGGAACTTTTCCACTTCCTCAAGGACTAATGCTCAAGTCACTGCTCACAAATGAGAGTCTTAGGTAAGCGGATGGTCCTGCAGGGCAGAGGGCATGCTTTAGTCTTAGGTGTCTACTTAATTGTATATATTTTTCTTCATATTTAATGTCAAGGATACCAGGGCATATCATGAAGAAATATTGATTCACCTCCTTAACTCTCATCATGGACGTTTTTCACTGTAAACAACACCTAGAGGTCTACTCAATATTAAATGTTCTTGGAACTCATAAATGACTTTATCTATGCTCCAAAGTATACTCAGTACTCACTGATCACTACTGTATTTGTGACTGAGTCCACTCACTAAAATTTACTTGTCACACAGAAGTCAGTACTCAGTGGTGCATTTTCTGTTTGTGACAAATATTTTAAGTGACTGGACACACATATTCCTGGCTGAGGTCAAATGAGAGGACACTTGGCATTTTTGTTTCAGCTCTCATCTTGTAAACAAATTGCCTGAATCTCTTAATCAGTGTCACTGTTTTTTGCATTTTTGCATGTTCCCTTGATAATTTTAATGTTTACAATGGCTCTCAAGCACAGCCCTCAGCCACGTTCCTGAGCATAAAAAGTGTGACTTACAAGAGATAAGCTTCTTGAAGCATGAGTTATAGTGCTGTTAGCCATGAAGTCAATATTATGAAACATAATGAAAGTAAAGGAAAAAAGAAGTCCACTGATCTGTACATGAGCCCACAGTGGTGAATGATAAGGTAACTAACATCTATGATACATGATGCAACTACAGAAAACATGAAAAAGTGGCTGGATTTATAAGATGGCAACTGATTTTAAAAAGCAGACTAAATAGCATTGCTGTGTTGTGCAAGTCAAAGAAATTTACATTCACACTGCCCAGGGTAAGACAGGTTAAAGCTGGCATTGGCTTGCAGTTTTCTCAAGGTGATACAACGTGAAAAATGTTAGACTTGACAGTGAGACAGCATTCACAAATCCAGGGTCTGCTAAACAATCTTAGAAACACCCGCTAAATGGTATGCAGGAAAAATATGATGTGGAAGAGCAGATTTTTAATGGTGATGCAACTTGGCTTGTTTAACAAGCCTACATAGTACAAATGGCATTTTGGTTGAGGACAGTGTTGTAATCAGAGGCACACAGGAACTTAACTCTGTATATCTCTTAGGGACAAAAGTTCAGTACTAGCTAATTCAATGATTGTGGTGGTGTATGGAATATAATTACCACTGCAAACTAGACTCATCTACTACAGATGCACTAGAAGTTATGGAGAGGACTCTGACCTTCACTTGACTTCTTTGGAATGAGGACATCTCTTTTGGCTTATTTTCTTTCTCTTGGTAATAGTGTCTTCATTTTTATGATGTTCTCAAATAAATTCCATAGAAAATAGGTATTTTTCCTGTTAGAACTACCAATCCTGGAATCAAAAGATCTTGGCCTCACAGGCCCATACCACATTAGTTTGGAATGAAGGTGCCATCTATTAGAGTCAATGACTTTGAAAGCTGGAGTACAATGTTTGACTGATGAGGAGGTTTAAGTGACAATGGTATGTGCTCGTATTTTGGATTGTTCCCTTAGTATGGGAATCAGATAGCATCACCTGCTTGTTCAGCTATAGAACCTTGTGCTATGCTGTTAGTCAGAAGGACCTTCAACAAAACATCTGAAACTGAGAAAAGTGAAACTTGCACAAAGATGTATGTTTAGCAGTACATTAACTTTCAGGTTCTGTGATGAAATGATTCAGAGATTCAATTTAAAAAGAGAACGGTATCTTGTGATTCATGGTTTCAGAAGGTTCAGTCCATGGTTGGCTGACTCCAAGGCATAAATGTGGCACACCTGTGTGGCAGAGTAAAGCTGCCCATGTAGCAGTATTTTTGGAAATGGGAAAAGATTAAGAGAGAAAGAGATGGAGAGAGTGACAGAGATAAAATGAACCAGTATCCCAACTCACCCTTAGGGCCTCACCTTCCCTGACTTAATTCCTCCAAATTGACCTCCTGAAAATTCCATCTCTTCCCAATGGTGCCATGAATTTAGGGAGATAATTCCAAATCCAAACCAAAACAAGAAGCATACTTCCCAAATTTGCTTTTTCTGAGGACCAGAATGTTAACTTTCACACTCATCAAGTTTCTTCTCAGTTGAGGTGTCTGTATGTCACAATCCCTATAAGAGTGTTCTAAAAATTTTATACAGGTAGTGGAAACTTTCAGTCTATTCACAGATGGTGAAGAGTAGACATTGCATATTTATTTATAAAACAGATAAATATGGAAATCATTGATAATCCACACTGTGGAATAATTACACTTATATGCATACATATACATTCACACACATAAAACAAATTATAAAGAATGTGTGAGTGTGCTATGGAGTCTTACTATGATTTCTGAATATTTCTTCCTTATGGAAATGGCTCAGTGTGGCCAAGAGAGTGCTATTCTATCCTGGTCTGGTTAGAGCGCTTCTTGCATTGTCCAAGTTCTTACTGAAATGTAAGCTTGAAAAGGACAGAATTGCATCTGTTTTGTTCACACATATATCCCAATTATCTGTAGCTCTGCCTGGCACATAGCAGATGCTCAATAAATATTCATTGAGTAAACAAATGAAATCTTATGCTTTTCTCTGGGTGAGATCACAAGTGCCCTATGCTGTCTATGTGGGAGCATTGTTCTCACATGTCAGAGTTTTTTCCAGTAGGTGGGTACTATTACTTCTTTTGGCATTCAGAATATTTATCACTGTTTTGCTAGGATAGTCTGGTCTCCTAAATCTGCTCTGAGCAAAACCAGCTGCCTGCTTTCCTTGACCACATGGAATGCCTACTGTTGTATTTTCTGCCTCCTTTTGATTGAAGTGCTGGAACTGCATTTCTGCATTTATTTTCTTGTACAATATGGTAAAGGAAGAAGCATTTAAGTGCTCTTTAACCTTGCATGTGTTCAACACAAGCAGTGTGTGGGGAGGTATGAAGAAGAGCAGCTGTGAGTTTTGAGTAGCAGTTGAAAGTTATGAGGGTTAAGTTGACTTCTTACTTCTTAGAGGCAGGTACTTCCTTAAAAAGAACATGGAAGGGGCTGGACATAGCTGCACCATAGAACAATGAAGATCAGTATGGTTTTCTATATCATTGGCTGTGCTCTCTGAAAGAAAGACTTTGTTTTGACTTACAAGCTGGGCAGATGTTTTAGAAAGTAGTTTTTCTGGCATTGAACTCTGTCGGTTGTTCTGAGGCATAGTCCAGTATTCTGGGTGTTTATCCCCAAGTGATCATTATGAAAGGCTTAAAAACCACAAGTAGCAGTCACTATGGACAACCATCGGGTAGGGAAGTGACAAGATAACTATCATAGCTTACAAAAACCCGATGTGTTTTGCAGAAATGCTTCTATGAGATGCTTTGTATTTTCTGTATGCTGTGTCTTTGTGCTTATGACTGCAGCAGGGTTTATTGATGCCCTGTCCACACTGGCCTCTCTGTCAATGGCCAATGTCTTCTGAATGCTTCTTTCTGCTCTCTCCTGGGAGATCATTCTATAGGCAGCTCCATGGGATTCTGAGTGGCCGTGTTTATTTATAGAAACTGGACTTGACATAAATTAAACAATAACATTTTTTTAAAAAAACTGGAAACCTCTATACACATTTGGTATGCTATTTTATTTGGTATGCTAAGGAAAATAGAAACTATTATTGCCAAATTGCACGTGTGCTTTGAGGGACCAATGTAGACGTGATCATAATATGCTTGGGGGTGGTGGGCTAACCTGGGGTGGTTAAGAATTATGTGAAAGGAACTGAGTTTGGTTTTGCTCCAAAATCGCACTAGGATGCATCTTTTCACACTGCATCCTTCTGCAGTATTTTAAACATGTTTTTCAGGATCATTACTTTTAAAATGCTGGTATATAACACCTACGGGCCTATACCCTAACAAATATGTTGTTTGTTCATCAGATTTCTTTCTTTATCTTCATCTGTTTAGGTACATACTTTTCAAACTTTTATTTACAAGTGGTACAGATATCATTTTCTCAATTTCTCTCTTCTGTCCAACAAACATTTTCCTCATTGCTTCTAATCTTCATAATTTTAATGACAATGACTCTATGTTATTTGCTATTTTGTTTGGTAATTTTATTGTTAGACAAAGGTTGTTTCCAAATTCCTCTATCATGAGTAATCCTGGGGTTAATGTAATGCCTCCATGTCAACAGCTTTCCCTCCCTGATCTCAGTTTGAATGTGTGTGTGTGCTTGTGCACGTGTGTGTGTGTGCTTGTGCACGTGTGTGTGTGTGGTATGTGTGTTTCAAAATCTGTAAAGTGAGATTATAGTTGCATTATAGGGACATTTTCCAGGCTTCTGGTGGCTATGAGAAAATACTTTGTGCTTATTTTCTTCACCCCTAAAATGAGATTATAATAGTTTGTAAAGGGCATTCAATCCGTATTGGTTCCCATTGCTGTTGGCATTAATACTTCTGTATTTGGTTACTTAATACTTCTTCATTTAGTATTATATGTATTAACTTGATGGTCAGCTTTATGTCCTTGAATGAAAACAAATATCTTAATACAATTTTTATAACCACGGGTTTTCTTTTGACTTTTTGCTTTCTTCGTGTCCTCTCAAAGTGAGTCGTAGCCTGTTAGTTTTTGCCATTCCTCCTTAGTTCCACAGCTCTCTTACGAATTGCTCTTTTTAATTTCTTTCTTTGCCTTTTTTTCAGGAAACATATTTTACCTGGCGAGTGAAATATGTGTTTCTTATGTTTATGTGCAGCATTTTATATCACAATTTGGCACTGATTAAGCTCAACTGAAGAATCGGTGGAAGCGCTGGGAAAAACAAATTTAGCGGTCAGCTCAAACGGAGCGTCTCTTCCGAATGATGTGAAAATCTGCTCTCTGGTGGCAGCTATCGGTAACTGCAAGTCAGACGAGAAAATGAAATTAGAACCAGGGAAAATGCCCTTTGAATCGATGCAGGGCAGATTCCTTTTTAAAAACTCTTTCAAACTCATTGTGACGATATTTCCTTACATCATTTGAACCACTTTTGTGCTCTTCTTTGCTAAGAATTATTTTACAATCCCGTTGCTCGGAATATAGTTTTCAGTAAGTACCCCAAAGATTATAGTTTCCAAAATGTATTTTACTAAAATGACCAGCTACCACCAGCAGCAGCAGTTGATGCTTAAGTATAGCGATAAATTTCAGGAGGGCAAAAGTGGGTTGATGCATCTTTGCAAAAGAGAACATCAGAGTGACTAAAGCTCAATTTTTTGTCTTCACAAAATCTTTAAATGGAGATATACCTTATTTCCTAATCAATATTTTCATAATATTTGCCTTCTAGGATTTAGCATTTCAAAAATTAATTCAAAGTCTCAAAAAAAATTTAAGGTATCATTAGTTATCGACCACATAATTCGAAGATAATAACATAACACAAAATTGAATCTATTAATGCCCGTTTAAATCAGTATGAGAGATGCTCCTTTGCTTAGTCTTTATTGTAAACACCTTCATCAAATTTTAATCATCTTAGTTCTATGAAAACATATTTCCAGAGTAATTGAAGAAATAGACAAGGCACAACTAACAGTTAGTGTGTGTTCACAAGCATTTGTCTTAAAAGCTGGTTGAAAAGTGCAAGGATTGGGTTTATACTAGCCGTGTGTCTAGTTCACATCAAAACTATAGAAAATGAGGCCACTGACATTGCAAATAATCTTTTATTATTTCCAGATGGATGACACCCCCCCAACCCCACCAGTGTTTATGTTATTGTCTGTAGGCAGCAAGGGGACAGTTAGTGACAAGGCCTTCACAAATTGGTTCATCAACCCTCCCGAGCATTCCTACTATTGATCTACACTTCAAAACAATAAGATTCTTGTTTCCAGGCAAAATAAACTGGATTTTAGTGTCTCTTTCCAAATCTCTTCAAAATCAGATTTGTAAGGCCTGATGAATTTTTAAAAGCTTCGTAAGGAGTTCTGCTATTTGAATTTACCAGTTTTAATTATATGTCATAGTTATGGATCATTTTTGAATTTGTACATGTATTGCAAAAAATTTGGAAATACTAACATATATAAAGAGGGCAATAATATTTCATCTAAAAATAGTCTGACATTATAAACACTTTACATTTTTACTTAACATTGCAACAGAATTAATTAAGAACATAGCTAATACTGTATTCTAGGCCCGGGTTGAAATCTGTGAATATGCATTACCCAACGCTTACAATTCCATGAAGCAGAATTATTATTATCCTCGATTTTACAGATGAAAACAACTGCAGGCAAGTTGACTGACATGATACAGTAAAGGTTGCATGAGGATTCAAACCCAGTTCACCTATTTCTCTGGTGCATAATGAAAATTTGGTGTGTGAACTGCTAACCTGCTATGGGCTGATAACTTGTTATGTATGGCCCACACTTTAAGACATCACGGGGGGCGTGGAGCATCTTAATTAAAATCAGGGGAGATAATTGGAAGACATTCTGTTCTGTTAATGTATCTCACTAGTACAACATCTACTTAAAATGAATCAAACATATATGTATCTTTTGGTAATATATGATCAATTGTTTAAAATGTAATTTATCCTGGAAATTTCAAGCCACCAAAACTCAATTTAGAAAAGGAATTTATTCTTGCTAGTTGCAGTCTCTTCAGTTCACTGTGTTTAACAAATTGCCTTTAGTGTTGTTGTTGTTGTTGTTTTCCCACTAGAAATCAGCTTCACTTCTGGTAACACACTAAGTGGTTTATCTTCTACCTTTGGCTTGTGATTTTTTCCAGTTGAATCTATACCCAAACTCCAATCCTCACCCCACAACAAAAGGTTAGCTTAAAAAGTTTTTTTTTTTTCCCCGAGTACTGTGTGTTGGCCAAAGGTGTGTGCGCGAGCGCGCGTGTGTGCGTGTGCGTGCGTATGTGCACGCATGTGCACGCTAGGAGACAGCAGCCTTAGCAGTAGCGCGGGCAGAGGAGGCACTGGGCACGCAGGAGAGAGGGAGCCCCTCGTTCTGATCTGGAATCTGCAGCAGCGAAGTACACGTCCCTCCCCCAGGGTCAGGAGGCCTGGCAGGGAGCCGCATCTGTCTTGCTGAGTGACAAAAGCAGGGCGCCCGACTCCCTCCTGGCTGACGCTGCTGGTGCCCGCCTTAGGACGGGCCTGGAGCTGCTCGGGTAGCGGGGCCCTGGAAACCGCCGCCTGCGCACCGCCCGGGGCGGAGGGTGCGCTCTTGGGCTCCTCGGAGAGAGAAGGGGCACAGGAAGCAGGGCTCTAAGGGGCTGGGTTTGTGCAGCTTCAAGGTGTTAGACGAGGCGGAGATGATGCTCCTAGAAATGCAGCTACTCCCTCTGCGGACGCAAATCTCTCCCGATTGCCAGGGCAGCATCGGGAAGAGCCTTGCTCCCGCTTGCTGAAATCTGCAGCTGCCAGCGCCGGCGGCTGTGAGTCGAGGAGGTGCTTCTGTAGTTGATACAGCAAATATGTATTGGATGCTTTTTGCATCGATTCTAGATAGTGGGGACACAGAGCTCCCACAGAGCTGACAGTTCACAGAACCCGGTCTTTCACCCTTGTTTCTCTCCCTCCACTTAGCACGGAGGCAGCACCCTTAACAGGGACTGAGTTTTGCGCATTGAACAAATAAATCAAAGCACTAGACGGTGCCGGAGCAGAGGAGGTAGCGGTCAGAGGTCAAGCGATAGGTTTACTGCTTCCGGGTTCACCAGCAGTGGGGAGAAATTCTCCCACAGTGCATCTGCTGCAACCTTCCAGTGACTTTTTTTGAAAATTGTTCTAGGAGTTGTCTAACAACCAACGGCATGAAGTAAGCTGGCTGCTCTTCAGAGCGTGATGGGTGCTCCAGCTTCGAGGGGCTGGTTCTGGAAAGCCAGGGAGGGCTCTGGGAGGAATGGAGGAGGACTTGTGCTTAGAATGCCTGGCTGTTTTGTCTTGCACTTCAGGGAGACAATCAGGCGTAGAATTCCAGGATCTATCTCAAGAGCGCTGTGAATGTGAGCCTGAAAGCTCCAATTTCCACAGGAACTTTGTCATTTTGTTTTTTGCCTATTGAAATCTGCTCTGGTTTGTCCTCTGGGATGCATTGCATGTAACAGTGTTCATTCTGTAGAGTCAGTTTCCAAGGGGGATGGCTGTACCCAATGGTTTAAGATGTCTCAGCCTATCACAAGTCAGGACACTGTCTCCACTGTACAAGGATGGAGACTGCTTCCTGGCAACCTTGTCCTCACTAACCTTTCGGACAGCCTGGAATTACTACTCCTGCCAGGGCAGTGCTGCAAGTCAGGATGCTGGAGGAACTTAGCACACACATTTGGTGCTAGGGAAAGTCTGCAAGGAGTTGCCTTATCTAAAACCATGAAAATAAGAGATGTGTGGTAGGCTTTGCTGTCTGTCATTTGTGGTACTGGGGATTGAACTCAAACTGCACAGAGCTACATCATCAGCTCTTTTCTGTTTACTCTGAGATATAAGGTCCTGCTGAATTGCTAAACTGTCCAAGCTGGGCTGAAACTTGAAATCCTGTGACCTCCTCCTCCTCTTCTTCCTCCTCCCAGAGTGCTGGGATTATGGGCATGTGCCACTGTGCCCAGTTTGTTTTTATTTTTATTGCCAAGGAGACTGTTAAGGACCAGATTTCTCCAGACTAAGAGGATGTTCTTGGTAGTTAGACAGTCAGAGCCAGGACCTAATATTCTGCTAAGGACTCTGTGCTTCTTGCCTGAAAGGCCAGGCCTAGAGTAGCTACAGGATGTAGGGATCCAATGACCACCTTGAGACATGTGCCTGTGATGAGAATTGTTCTTTTTATCAGCTGCTGAAAGTAAGTCCTGTGGCCACGGAGTTATCTTGCATGTTGTGGTCTCAGTGCTTTGATCTATCCATGGTATTTCAGACGTATTGGCTAGATGAGCACATAAAGAATAACACGAAGCTTGGGCCCATTTTTTCCTGACAAGTAACAAACCATGTGAAGATTTTTTTCAAGTTTAAACTAAACTTATTTTTAACTTTTCTATAAAGATAGAAACTGTGAACAGCTGTGAAGTGCCGCACGATGTTTTCTGTATATGTGGGGATTTACATGTTGTTGTGATTCTCCCTAAAACAGTAGGAGGATCTTCATTCTGGGCCCTGTGTGGCCCAGCTGCCTTGGCACCAATGAGCCTTGCATTGCTGTGAGGCCACTCAAACATGTTGAGAAAATGAATTTCCCTAGCTGGTGACATGCTATGATCTAGTTACAAAATTAAATAGGCTACATTCCACAGTTCCGTACTAAGATGGATCTTGCTGTGTTGCAATGATAGAGCATAATTCAAAAGGAAGACATGCACTTCTGTAGCCTGGGGCTGGGCAAAATCAGAACCAGGGCAAGCCTACCTTTATGTGTTCCCTTTTGTGTGTCTTCTACCTGCTTTACCTAAGCAAATCTTAGGTGGGCGCGTGCATAGCTATCAGTATGTGTGTGAGTCTGTGTGGCTAACTAAGCCTGAGTGCAGCACTGGGTATCTGTAGCTAAGGGTTGTGTTGTAGCCAGGCATGGTAGCCTGCATAATCCCAGCACTCTGGGAAGCTGAGGCAGGAGAATCACAGGTTTGAACCCAGTCTGGGTGACTCAGTGACTTAACAAGACAGAATCTCAAAAAAAAAAAAAAAAAAAAAAAAAAGCTCTGAGTTCAATTCCCAGTACTACACTAAAATATGTTTTGTAGTTTTTTGTAAATAATAAATGTTTGTACTTTTTCACTCACATTGGTCATGTCTTTGGAAGAATCCTCAACTCTGATATGCTGTGGTTTATTTTGTTGTTCATTCAGTATTTTTTTTCCTTAATAGCAGCCAGTAACACTTCTAAATCTTTCTAAAGAGAAAGTATTCAAGTAATACCTGAAAGAAAAAATTTACCATGGTAAAGGTGAAAGGAGAAATACTCTGCTTATGTTGAACTCGCAAGATCTGTTGACTGATCAGAAAAGACCATTAAACAGCTCACAAGCAGAGTGAACAAGGAAACACAGCCAAGAAAGCACTTATTGCAGAAAAGTTTAAATCCAGTCAAATGAAGCTTAAATTATAAAAATTGAGAAAACTCTTAAGCAAATTTTGGCAATATTTTAAAACTTGCTTCACAACTACATCTGTGTCTGCATTTACCTACTTACATTTTTGTTTTCCTGTAATGGGAATGATAGAAGTTGGTGGCATTCTTCAAGGCGCATGTCATTGGCAAATGCTCAGGGCACAATAGTCCCATAATAAAGTTTGGAAATCACTGGCTGCTTACTGGGTCTGCCTTACTGAGAGCTTCAAAGGATTTTCTTCTAAAGAGACATTTGAGAGATCTAAAAATAAGCAAACCTTTTCAAAGGTAGTCAGACTCATGTTTTTCAAATCCACTTTGCTTCAACCTCTTCTTTTCCCATAATACCTCTTTTGCATTTATTTAAACAAATGAATAAAAATAGACCATCTCTTTAATGGAGGGCTACATTTTACCAAAACTGATGCACATAAATTGTAATCCTACATTAAAAACATAAAAACAACAAATTATTATGCAGATAGCTAAAATTTTAACTTAAAAATGTTTTTAGATTACTTGTTTGTATTAACTTTATAGAGATGTTTGAGGAACTCATTTTTCTTGTATATTAAAAATAATAAATCATTTTGGGACATATATTATCATAGGCACTCTACCTGCTAAAAAATATCTGGAGAAGCTCTTTTCTCTTTCAGACAAAGAAAGCCTCAGAGTAGTTATGAATGTATATGAAAATAAATTCTTAAATGTAGTAATGATACACCATTTTTGATATGTTTATTAGGATTTATTAGGATTAGTCAAGAATGTGAGGATATTTATTAGGAAGTCAGTTGACATAATTATTTCAAAAGGCTAATAATAACAAACCATATGATCTTTGAGGAAGATTTTGAAAGGCCATGATCTAATTAAACCTCTTTTTTGTGATAACACAATTTGTAAACTAGGAATCAAATAACAATTCCTTAAGATAATGGGAGTCCACCTCAAATCAGCTGCCAACCTTATACCGAGGGTGAAAAACTACCATTGCTACAGATGTTTGTTAGTAGTACTAATATTTTCACTTGAAAACAATAGAACAATGTATGAAGGAAAAATGAGACATCAATGATAAAAGATAAGAAATATAAAATTATCATTTTCTGATAATAGAAGTTAATCTAGTAAACTAAGGAAATCATTCACAATAATTTTAATAGTTCAGATAATTTACTGGAACAGAGAGACAGTACAAAAGGCAGTCTTAATTTGCAGATATATATTGGTGAAGTTCAAAAGCAGAATAAATGTGAAAAAAATCAGTAGATTTTTCTCTAAATACACACACTTAGGTGAGGTAAAGATCTCACTAACATTGTCAACATCAAAAAATAAGAATCCTGTAGAAAGAAAACTTTCAACTTTTCTAAGTGTTTTTTCTCTTCTGTAATTAGAACAAGTGAAGATCTGATCTGTTCTTATGGAGTGTATTATTCAAGTAAATATTTTAGTTCCTCTCTATTAAACTGTTAATAAATTCTAATTTATTTATTCAAGTAAATATCTCAATTCCTCTCTGTTAAACTGTTAATAAATTCTAATTTAAAGTCTCACAGTTTCTTTATTTTGAAAAGAATTCTTACATCAGTTTAGAAAATGAACATGTGAGGAAAAGCTGAACTATTTTGAGGAAGTAATGCCCAAGAAGACTGTCAGTTATTAACATTTGATTTGAATCCTTAATATTTAAAATGATGTGATCTCAGGAAAGAATGAATAAGCAGATGGAATGGGAAAATATATCCATATTTAAAATTGTGTATTTCAGAAGAGTAGAGTTACAGGAAATTATTAGGGCTAAATACAGGATGTTTAAGGTCAAATAAATTAAACTATTTTAAACAGGTTTTCAAAAGCTATAAAAACATGGCATACACTTTATTTTGGTCACAAAAATTGTAAATCTCTGAAAGAAAGATTTATTGTGCCACATTCTCAGAATTATCTAAATATGAAACAACCTCCTCTTGGTTCTCAACTCAGAGCAGCACTGGAATCATTATTCTTTGAAACACCCTTTGTAAAAATCTGGAAAATTCTCATCAAGGAACCAAAAACTGCTAAAGAAGAAAATCTTTTGGCTTCACAGCCTACTGTAAAACCTTACCTTCTTACCAAGGACTCTGCTAATTTCTAACTGTTTCTCTTGGTCTAAAATAACAGCCTGTATTTCTCACAATTCTGACACTGTCAGAAGGTTAAGCTTCCCTATTTGGTCACACTGGTGGATATTGCACAGTATTTATTATAGATATTAAGAATCATTTTAATTATTGGTGATATACATACAAAATATATTAGGACATAATAGTATGAGAGACAGTCTTAATGTCCTCATGCATATTGGTGCAATTCAAAAGCAAGGCCTGACAAGCTAGTTAATTAATTCATTCAAAATAGGCAGGGAAGAGGTGGAGGTGCCTAGCACAGAACAGCCTAGAAGTCTTTGGGTCTTTGGATTCCCTGATTCGGTCTGTGCCTGTAGAGAGTATAAAATTTATATGAAGGCTTGACTGGAATTTAAATTAGTTTATCTATTTACTTAGGTAAGTTTGTTTACCTTGTTGTTCTTAAAATTGCATATAGACCATAAAAAATATCAATGACCAATGAAATCGATTTTCTAATTTATTGATGTGATAATGTTATTCATAGTGTAAGTAAAAAAAAAATTTTTCTAGGTCCCATCTCTCCCTTCTTTTCCCATATAGATAACTTCATGACAAATGATAAATAACTTTATCCTTTCCTATATCATCTATTTTCAGCATTCAAATTTAAAACCCTTCTGTTCTTTTTTGTTTCAAATCTTTTCCTCCCCCTTTTCATCTCAATCCTGCAAACAAAATCCGCATAGGTTGGCTGCTTTCTTACATGCACTCTTTCTTTTGTCCCAGCTCCTAATTTGTGAGCAGGGTCACTGCTGAACAGCACAAGCAATCTCTATCCCTCTGTCCTTCCCTGGGCTGTCACAGAGTTACACATCATTTTTTTTTTCACACATGCCCCGGTTGAACAGAGCTCAGAGGTACAGTCATTTGGAAAATTTCTTGCATTCCTTATGGATTTAAAAGCCAATCCAGGCATAAGAGATCACTGCCTATACTACAATTTAATTATAATGTCCAATAAATGTCAAGCACCTGGCTCAATTTTTCTCATTAGCACGACTTGATCTTTCCTAGTGTGTACAGAGCCTTTTCTTATGTTTAAAAGATGGATTTAAGTCAATGAACTGGACATGTGCATCATGCAAGTGTACTTCCAATTCCTAGGATGCATCTTACCTCTGAAAACATTCCCTAATGTATGATAACATTGGGAGGGACCGTCTCATCCATCATACGACTTGAAAGTATTGATTTAATTAAGGTTTCCCCTCCTCTCAGAAATTTATTCATCTGAGTTTAAGGAGCAAAGTTTTAGCAGAAGAATGTATATAATAGATTTGAATTTGGTAACAAGACTGTATTCTATCTGCGTTACCCCAAATGTTAGAAAACGTTTTCCAAATTTAAAAATAAGATAACTTGTTTTACATTATGCTTTTTCATAGACTATCACAGGCTGCACAAATCTATTGTTACAACACCCATATACATATTTTTGAATTGTATTTTATTGAAGATGAAAAAAAATTATATATTTTGCACTATAAAAAAAAGGTAGACTTTCTAGGCATTCATTAAATCAAAGATATATTCAGTGATTAGTTTGGTAATCATATTGAAGCACTTTAAGTGAAAATACAAATTTTTCTGAATAAGCCCAAAGAGATATGTTAGTGAAATAAACAGCTGGCCAAAAATATATATATATCTTTATTGTCCCATGAACCTGAAGTGGTGGTGTTTAGAGATAGGGCACTCGGGTTATTTGTTTTATGTTCCTGATACCCACACGATAGGAGATGGGCATGAGATTGAGTGGCCTCAAAATATGCTTGCCGAGGTAAGAATCCTGACAAGACCAGGAGCTGTGGCATTATTAAATCATAAGCCACACTCTGGGAGGAGGGCGCATTCACCTTCATTTTGTAATGCAAGCAGAAAAGATAATATTAATCCTGATCCCATATATCTATTAATAGAAAAAAAGTTGTTTCAAGATAAGAAGGGAAAAAAGGGTAAGATAGGAAAAATATCAAAAGAATTTCTGAGATTGAAAGCTGATAGATGCACAAAATTGTCATCTTTCGCAGCATTAATCAGACTGGTAAAAGGTCTGATTCACTAACAGAACTGGCACATTATAAAACACCTAAGGTGTATATAGTCTTTACTACAACATTGTATATTTTATTGCAAATTCTTTGATTTTGGTACATTCTCATATTTGTAAAATAGCAGACTTCTGAAAAATAAATCCAAGGAAAATATACTCTAAGAATTTCTGCAGTTTCATCATTTTTGATAAAAAAGGCTATATAGTTTAATATCTAAGAAAAATAATGAATTTCTTTCAGTTCATAGTGGAGAAGAAATTACTACAGGAGGATAATGACATTGTAGCTTGACCATTGTTGGATTTTAAAATTGCTTATTTTAAATGATGCTTGATACATTAATAGGGCTAGATATAAGCTAGTTTTAAGAAATGAATACTTACAGATTTTATTAAAAAATTAAATTGAATAATACCTAATCCATTCTTTTTTATCTAAAATGAAAGTGAGTAATCAAGTTGATGGTCTTGCTTTTCTACTAGTTACTATTTAAACCTAATCATGTTATAAGAAAAGATAAAGCAATTCACACTGTGTCTATTTACATGGTTAAATATGGAACATTGTTATATTTGTTTAATTTTTGAAGTTTTTAGATGATCAGGATAAATATACATCCACAAGTGTAGAACATTAGTTAATGGTTTGACATGATGTGTACTAAGTATACAGAGAAACTGTACATGCAAAATGATTACACACACACACACACATGCATGTGCACATGCACATACATATGTCTCATTTCAAAATAAATTTGATAATAAACAAAATGAAAAACCAAAAAATTGTATTCAAATAAGTTAACATTTGGAAGTCAGTTTTATAATTTTATAGGATGAATACAAATTTCACTCATATTCTTAGTCTGTATCAATACTCAACACTGTGCATGAAAAATTGAAAAATGGAATAAATGGCATTTGCTGAGCATTAACTGTAGCCCAGAGTTGATTCTGTTGTCACTGACTCCAGATTTTCCTAACACCATAGTGATTATCAGATGAGAAGCTGAAATTTTGCATGTTCACTGTTTGATGGATCAGTTGCTATAGATTTGTAATTCTCTAAAATCTTTCAGACTATAGACGTCTTAAAACTGGAAAAAGACATTGTGGGTGTCTCTATCTGCTCATGGGAGATTGAAGATAATTGAATCCTTTCCTGCATACTGAAAAGGAGAAGTCTATATCTTCTAATCTACCCATAAACTCACAGATTTTCTTTTGAGTTAGATACATTAACCATTCATAATTATACAAATTAGGCAGTTACAAATATTAAGGTTAAAAACAACAAATCACAACTGTGTAGATGTCCTCGAAGCTCTTCTCTGTCCACATTAGCTTTTTTAAAGCACTTCTCGAGCTGAACAAATCAGTACTAAAATCATTGGCTGGAACACAGTAAGTCAGGAGTCTTGGATACCTGTGTCCCAGGGGACTGAAGTGGCTGAAGGCCTAGTTGGTGGAAGATGGCACACACCAAGGTGTCAAGTGTCCTTGTCCTAACCCGCTAGAAGGTGTTTTTGGGTGAGGAGTCGGAGCCTGCTTGCAGTGAGAAGGACATCCATGCAGAGAGGCAGAGTGAGCACACAGGGAGTCCGAACCTAGAGGGAGTGGACAGAGTTCTCCTGCTGGGTCTGTTGCTGTGGGAACTGGGGGTAGAGCAGGGTAAAAGTAGCATATCTGAGGAAGGGAGTGGCCCACAGTGGGGTGTCAGAGCTCAAGCAAGGAAAGCCTGTGTCCTTGTGGGAGTGAGCTGATGTGGTGTGTTGGAGAGTAAGTTGGATGGAGAAGAGAGACGTGGTGAAGGGTGTCAGAGCCTAAGCAGGAGGAGATGGGGTGCCTAAGCAGCCCACAGTGGGGTGATGTGAGGTGTTGGAACTTGGGTGAGGTCAGGGGCTGTCTATGTGGCTGGGCAGCTCTGGATGGAGAATCCTAGACTTGGTAGAGAGGAGGCAGCACACACAGGAAGCCTGGAGCGGATGCAGGCAGTGGGATTGATCAATTAAATACAAGTTTTCACTTTTGGAGAAGGTAGTTATAAATGCAGAAGGGAGAAAACTATAATAAGCTTTGTTGGTTTTAACTTGTAAATATCCATGTAAATTCCTGGTCTCTGGTACATAATGGATGGATAGATGGATGATGGATGGAGGGGAGGATGCATGAATAGATAGACAGGTAGATAGATGATAGATAGATAGATAGATAGATAGACAGACAGACAGACAGACAGAAGATAGATGAGTTGATTCATGGTGGATATATAGACAATGACAGGTATAACTGCATGAGTATGGAAGTGATTGGGATATATACACATATATATTTCCTAGCTATCTCCACTGAAGGGTTAGAAGTAGTGACATTTTAATAGCAATGAACACATCTGACAGTCACATCTTGGATTTAAAATCCATTTTCTATACAAAGAACCACAACTCTTTGAAAAAATGACTAATTCAAGGATGGGTCAGGGAATATACAAAGAAGGGCATCTTGTGCCAAAAAGTAAGGAAGCAACAAAAAGATATTGGACACATGTGAAAAGGAAACAGAAGCTGGTTTGAACTGGTTCCATCCAGCCAAATTTGGGACAACGTGAGGATTAAAATATCAATTGTAATGCGTTATACCCCACTGAACAAAATAGGAAGTCAATTTAGGTATAAATGTTTGTGAATAAGTCAAAAATTGGAAGAGGGTCAGAATAATTATTTAGTTTCAAAATAACTCTTAATTTCTAAGAGAAAAGGAGGGACATCATATGGCAGAAGGCTTGCATATACCACTTTGCTCAATAGTTTATATAAATCCTCAGAAAGAAAATTAATTGAAATTGCTGGCCATCCGATAAAATTCACTAGTTGCTTCTCTAACATGCTTGCCAAAAATGCATATTCTGAAAACAAACCAGGAAAAAAACATCAAGGCTAAGGGACATATTAAAGAAAGTAGTCCGTAATTTTCTCAAGAGACAAGGTCATGCAAGTCAAGGAAACCCTAAGAATTTGTTCCAGGCTGAAGGAGAGCAAGGGACATGACAACCACGTATGTGATCCTGGACTGGATCTTTTTGTTCCAAAAGACATTATTGGGAAAATGTACAAAACTTGGGGTCTGAGATTGGAGTTTACTGTCAAAGCGTCTTTTGATTTCCTGAGTTACAGCTACAGAGGAAATACATGGGAAGGAATGCAGGGGTCCTGGGAATGAGGTAGGCTATAGTAAAGAAAAAGAAAAGTGTCCTATGAATTCAGTATCTGACTTGTCTGTAAGTTTGTGATCATTAAAATATATAGAGGGACTGGGGATTTAGCTCAGTGGTGTGGCACCTTCCTGGCAAGCGTGAGGTCCTGAGTTTGCTGTGGTGGTATTTCCAGCTCCCATCCTCTTATTAACAATAGCTTCACTGTGGGGACTTGAGGGATGTTTCTCTGGGGGCCAGCTTGTCTGTGGCCTTGGTTTTTAGGGACACTTAGCGGTGGAAACACTAGCTACTCAAATTTGATCATTACACATTGTATGCATGTATCAAAATACCACATTATACCCTGTAAATATATAATCATGAAGCAACAAAACATAATAATGAAAATACACTTGAAGGTGACTCTGTCTGAAGAAAGGACAGTTTCTTTATCAGTCAGAAACTAGCACTTGGTCAAAAGTCCAGGCCTGTCTAATCGCTGCACTCTCTATTTCTTTTGCTCTTCTCCTGCATATGCAATAATCCTTTTGCTACTCTACACACCTTTACTAGGTTCCCTACTAAGCAAAAATGAGTCTACTCAGTGACTAAATTCTTCCGAGAAACTTAAAATGCTCACAAATGCTTGGGAAAGCCATGATTAATACTCTGAAATCCTGAGACCATACTATGATTCAGCTTTCTGGGGTCCTTGGTCAACACCCAAGATATTAGACTTCTTTTTTCAGGTATTCCACTTCCCCCAAATCTGTGTCTCTTTTTCACTGTACTGGACTGTCATCCTTACAGAGGCTCAGAGCCATGAGTTCAATCAATCATGAACTGAAATCTCCACAACTGTGAGTCAGAAGTAAACCCTTTGTCTTTTTAAGCTAAATATTTTACGTATTTTGTTATAGGAACAGGAAGCTGACTGGCACACACATGGCTCTCAGGTTCTTATCAGTCTCATCTGTGATGACCTTCACCTCCATCCCTTTCATTTGCTCACTCTCGTGTTTATAACCTGGCTCTTGTCATTGCCTGGAATTTCTCTCCATCTCTGAATATTTAATTTCACATATGACTTTTCTGCATTAAAACTTTCATCATCAGTCTCATATTCAGTGATTTCCACTGCACTTAACCTTTTGCTTCATAGAAATAGTTTCTTGCCCATTTCATACCCATCAGTTTTCCTACCCCCAATGTCATACCTTTCCAGCTCTGCTTCTATAATTTATCCCCTAAGCCATATTTTTATCCATATCCTCAGATCTTTTGGAATTTTCCTTCCTCCATCCATATCTGGAAAAGACTGAGTCCTAAATTATTCCATGTGTCTACTCTGGATACATTTACACCCAGTCTGTTAGCTCTGCTGGAGCTATTCACACAGTGGTCCAGTTTTGTACCACTAGAGATGTATGGTTTTGATATCAACCAACTATTCACAATCACCTATAGACATTATTGTGTGTATGTAATCATTATTCTCTACCATTTCCCAATATCACTCCTTCAGATTGTCTGCATTTCTCAGTCTCATTACCTACCTACTCCCTTGTCACTCTTAAGTTGCAAATCTCACTTCAGGTCTCAAGGAAATCAGAGGCAAGGAGAGAATGTCCTCATTTCCTGTCACCAAATGTAAAACATGATCCATACCCACATAACTTTCTTGTTTCTCCTATTCCAATAGCAGATGTATCTCTACCCCAAGGCTGTTTCTTCAGTCTGCCCTCTGGATCTAACCCCTTCATAGGTCCTCAAAATGACTTGGCTGATTTTCTGATGTTCCCTGTCTTCAGTTTTCCATATAGATGCGTGGATATCAATAGTTAATATTTTTAATTCTTCCTTCTTACCAAATGGTCCCTTTCTTACACTGTGAAGCTGTTGCTTCTAACATCTTCACATGGATTATTGTAATTTTATTTGGTATTTGGGTTACGATGATCCAGTTGTTCTAAAGTCGAATTATCTTTCAGCATGGAGCGACTGTTAGTATTCTAAAGCACCAATCATTTTCATGGTGTTTCATTTCTCTGCTTAAAAAAAATCTCCAAAGTTTCCTATTGCCTTCAGCATAAAACAAGGAATATTTAATATGGCTAAGGCAACTGCTCCTTACTTACTGACTTGGAAACCTGAGCACCATCCACATTTCTACTTCCTCGTCATACTTTCTACCCCACAGTTTGATTAGTTACATATTGTAATTTCTAGAATATTTCTCTCATCACTGGGATTTTGAAAATGCATGCTCTGTTTAAAACATTTTTCTTTTATTTGGATAGATTCTTCCTATTCATTAAATTTGTTTTGATGTTATTTGCCTTGAAACCTCAAGTCTTTATCTGGCAATGTGTCCTCATAATACCCGGTATGAGATCCGTTAGTAGCCTCGGGGTTCCCTGAGGACTTGTGCTCACTAAGATGTGAACTCCTCAAGGGCAGGGGTCAGTTGAGCCTTGCTTGTCTTTGTCTTCCTATTATCTTCTTTATTCACTCATGCAAAGTGGGTGTGCTTGCTGGATGAATGAACCAATGGGGTCACTGTCAAAGAATTGTGCCATGTTGGCAAAGACATCTTAAAGTTAAAGACAAATTTTAGCACATGTTGTGGAAACAATAATTCAAATGTAGCAAAAATGCGTCGAGTTGGTGGGCAGGAGCTTTCGATTTACTGTGATAATGAACAGTAATTGTGGGAAACTGTCTCATTTTAGGGAAATATGTAGAGACAATGAGGCTGGAGGATCAGGAGCATAAAACATAGCTTAGATACTATTTTAAGGGTTTATCTAGAACTTTCTTTCCTTGTCTTTAGGAATAAATACATCTGCCCAGAAAAACAATAAATTCTATTTTATTAATATTTATTGAAATACGAGGAAGAGATAATTTTAAATAAACATATTTAATCAATATTTTCAGAAATGACTTGGTCTGCTACTGTAACAGATTCTACAGGCTGGGTAACCTGTAACAATAGAAATTTATTTGACTTGTGATTCTGGAGGCTGCAAAGTCTAGTGGCTTGAATCTGGCCTCTGGCCAGGATCTTCATGCTGCGTGGTCCTTTAGTGCGAGGTAAAAGATCAAATGAGCCCAAGAGTCAGAGAAAAAAATACAGATTGAACTCAACTTTTTCTCAGAAGACTACTCCGGAGATAAGCACTTCCGGGATAATGCCATTCGTCCACTCATGGTCCAGTCACTTCCTGTAGGTTCTGCCTCTCAATATATTGCATTAGTGACTAAGTTTCTAACACAGAGAAGCTTTTGTGGGATGCATTGAAACCATACTAGGTCTCAACATGCTCATTCCCTCTTACTAGTCCACTCCTTGGCCTCACACTGCTGTTCTGGCCACCTCCGATTTTTATATGTGTTTCTATGTTTTCCTGAAATCCATGTTCAGGATTTTCTGCCCATGGTGCCAAATGCAGTGGGTGGTACAAAATATCACCCAGTGATACTGATTAAATAAAATAATAAACACGGAAATGATCTCTTTGATCCAGGTTTGTGATTTTTCTTTTCATGTTATTCTTCAAAAGGAATTGTAATCCTTTTCCTTATGATATGCTTCTCTTGTGAGATTTTGGGAATACCAAGTTGTCTATCATTATTACACTCCTGTGTTTTTAGACATTTATATTGTATGGTCAGTAGAAGGATGGCATTTTTATGAGATGCTCTCTGCTGAGTACTAACTCTGTCAGATTCAAGTTTTCCTCTGGCTGCTTCTGTAGAAGCACAAATCTCAGAAAAAGCAATGATTCTGTAAACTCTATTATTTATGAAACGGGATAGTCAACTTTTTTGCCTTTTCCCTTATGGATGTTTGTCATTATCTTCATTCGCTTAGAAGAGAGATCACTCAGGATGATTTCTCTTTTTCTTCATCCAGGTTCTTTTCTAAGTTTACTTCCCATCCCATTGCCTGGCCATGAGAGCAAAATTGCAAAGGACTGAAGGAAGCCCAGCTCCCAGGGCTGCTGACCAAAGGCAGTTCACTGCCCTGGGGACATCTTTTCCCTAGTGCTCCAACCTCACATTCCATTCTGCTCATGCTTTCTCTTGTTAATCCTGGCTCCAGATGAAACTAAACTTAGAAGCCAAGGATTTGTTAAACACTTTTCCAGTGACCAACTTTGGCTCTGATCTTTGATCACAGATCTAACCTATGTGTATGAGTCATCTAACGTAGCTGTTTGCTGAGAAGTGAGGGTTCTAAGTATGACTTTACCTAAGAGTTCTTGCAAACTCTTTATAGAATTGTGACAATCTAGCAGAAATGTCTCAGTGACTTATGTTAAAATATCAAATAAAATATTTTCTGCATTGGGAAAGTTCTTTTTGAGTATTGTCTTGAAAAGATTATACTAAATATGACAAATCCTTTCCATTTGATGTCAGTGTCGACTGTGGGTTTGCAAACAGCTGTCTGAAGAAATACATTTCTTTGCAAGAAAATACTAACTGCTCTTTGTGTAAGTAAGCGACTGTATTTTCTCTAGTTTAGTTTGCAAAGGCTTGGGGTATACCCAAGGGATGTATTGGGATGTCCCCTGCTATACCTTATCCAAAATTACTTTATAAGTATTCTTTTCACATCTCCCAATGGCTAGACCAAAACAGCTGAAATAAACATGCAATCTTGCTCATACATTCATTCAATATATGTTTGTTTTATTCTTTCTGCTTCCTAAATAACATTATAGGTGCTGGAGACTTTACAGATGACTAGATAATAATATTTTCCCATGAACAGCAAAGGGAGTCAGAACACGGGTGATTGACACATAGAAAAAATATCAAATGGGGGAAGTGCCATGGAGAATTTTTTAAAAGGGGACTGGGTAGAGAACAAATGAGGGTTTGGGGAGAGAAGATGTTTAGAATGCATGCCTGGGAGGTCTGTCCTAGGGAAACAACTCTTCAGCTGAGGGCTTCAAAGGACAGGGAGGAACCAACCAAAGATAGTGGAAGGAAATGCCCAACTACTTGATAGACTGGTGGGAAAGAAAGAAAGCAGGAAAGGGGGAGAAGGTTTAAAATGAGGCCTTGAAAAGCGAGACCTCCTAAAACAAAATGAGAACCTTGTGCTTTTTATATGTACTAATTCTTCCCAAATGAATGTAATTATGATGTTGCAAATATATAACAATAAAAATTTAAAAAGAAACATATGTTTTATTTGAAGGCACTAACAGCAGAATGGCCTGATGCTCTGGGGAGAATAAAGGCAGAATGAAAGACAGGAGATCAGTTCAGTTAAGAGACCACTGCAGGATTTAGGCCAAAGAAGGTGGCAGCTGGGACCTGATGACTGCAGAAGGGGTGGAGAGAAGAAGGCTAACATCGGAAACATTTTAGCATTGTACTCAGTAAATCAAGGATGATTTCTAGATGCTTTTAGCTTCCTTTTTCTTTGATATCTGTTTTGACTGTGGGCTGGCAAACCTCGGAAGCAGCCTGCCTAAGAGTAAACAGGGCTCTAGCATTGCAGGGATTAACTACAGGAAAGATTTTAAAATGAGAGACTAAGCAGTTAGTATCATTTATTTCCTCCAGCCTGAAAAGGTTGTGATTTATTTTTATTAATGGACATCCATTTTAGGAGAATTTAGTGTTGATTTTCATATCAAAATTATTATACACAATTAATAAGAGACTCATTTAAAAATTATATTATATGGTAAGTGTACAGCATTTCATCTTAAAGCAGACTAAATGGAGTCCATGCTCTTGGCTCCTTTTGATTAACTACAGAAGTGTGGTGGATATTTGTTTGGAGATTTTAGCACTACTATGGTTACGGGATGATGGTTGAAAATATTCTATCCAGCACATTATTAGTTATTCCATTACTTGATTAAAAAAAAAGACATTTAAGAAACAAGCAGATTCTAGGGTTGCAATGGGGGTGGGAGAACCCAAACTATGTGAAATGCTTAACCTTTTACCATAGTTCAACAAAGTTTAGATTTCTGGCGAAACGCCTAGACTTTGTAAGGCTGCTCATGCTTGCAAAACAAGCCAAGAACCTCTTGCTTAAATTATTCTGGCTCAAAATTCGAGACAATATTAAGAGAGCAAAGGATAAAACCACACTCTGATAGCTAAAGTTGGGCTCATGATAAAGAGTAAGTCCATTGGAAAAAGATGCTGCAGGGGTGACTATAACTTATGGTTCCATGGAGCTACATCAAACATCTCTAAAGAGAGAACAGACTATTCCCAAAGGGAAAGCAAGTCCACCAGCCAAGGTGAAGAAGGACCTTCAGGACACAGGATAAAATCAGTCACAGATTAGAAAGAATTGCTTATTTCATAGAATCACAGTAATCATCTTCCTATAAAGTAATGGAAAAGATGCATCAAGGTATAGATGCCTCAGAAATTTACTCTAGAAGGAGTAATCGCATCTAGAACTGTACATACAGGTCACAGTTGTGATAGTATCAGTGACAATACTTATACTAGCTAGACATAATATCTCATATTTCATGACTACTTGCCATTGTTGGTATGTGTCAATATATCTGTTGGTTTGAATTCCTAGGAGTTTCTCTAAAATTTGCCAAAATGTACACTGTAATGCTTAATTTTGATTGTCAACTTGGTTAGCTAGAGTCATATGAGGTTGATAAAGAATATATCTGAGCTTGTTTAGATGGGATATCAGGGTGTAAACCTAGGGACTATAACTGGTCCCTGGATCCTTCCTCTCTGGTGTTCTTCCCCTGTGTTCTGCTTCCCGGTAGCTGTAAAGTGAATAGTTTTGCTTTATCGTACCCTTCTACCATGATGCTCTTGCCTTGGAGTGTGCTGGCCATGGACTGAAACCTCTCAAACTATGAGCCACAATAAAACTTCTTTGATTTGGTGGTGTTAGGTATTTTTTTGCACCAATGGAAAGCATACCAATATATTTATAAATGAGAAATTATGAAGCAATGATTAAGAAAATAATTATAGATGAGGATAGCACAGAACTTCCCACATATGGCCTTCAAAACTCTAATCCTGAGAGATGAATAATAGATGCCAAGTGATTGTTTCAAACATTAGTTCAGTGTTCTAGAAGACTGGGAAGCCTTTGAATATTATTTGGGTTTCAACACCGTTACTTTTAGAAGTCTTTAGTAGTTTTCTGTGAATTATGAAGCTGTGGAAAGCAAAAATATTGTTCAGTGTTTTTCCAAATATATTTGACCACAGACTCATTATCTGGCTTTTATTCCCTTTATTGATCTAATGTGTCATATTTTGAGGGCGCACACACTGGTAAACACTGATGTAATGCATTGTGGATCATAGATGTCTACAAGTAGATGGATTTTCACACATGGGCTCAAGAATGGCAGAGAAACAATCAGACAAATAGAAAAATGGAGGAACTAAGTAACCAAGTTTCAGAAATACACATATTATGAGTTAATGCATTTGCCCACAAAAATCTCATTAACACTGACTTTAAACCATAAGAACTTGGAACACAGGTGACTTTTATTTTAATTTTAGTAATTTGATCATGCTAGATCCAAGGTATCAGCTTTCCTCTTGGCTAGTCCTTCATTACTGCACTATGACTTCTGCAACTCTGACCCTTACATTTATGTAAGAACAAGAGGAGAATGAAAGGAAGGGGTTTTGGAAAATCTGGTCTTTTGAGCAGGAATACAGATGTTTCCAGGATACAGCAGACTTGGGAACATATCTAATTGTGTGGGACAGTGCTATAGACCAATGTGCTGTAGAAAACACTAAATGGGAATTTTATGTTGCTCACTCAGACAGTTACTTGGTGACTTGAGACACTAACAGAATTGAGGTAAGAAAAGAAGTTTGGGATGATTTGTGTAAATTTCAATATGGAGGCAGAATATTTGTTTTAGATATACTATAACCCTTTGGGCAAGTCTTTGGAAGTAAAACAGACCCTGCTGGAAAAAAAAAAGTGATAGGATAGCCTACCTTCTTTTTTCCACGTTGAGTAAAGTATACTCTTAAAAAGGAAACATGAAAAAGAAGACAAAATATGTGTGCATGCACATGCGCATGCATGTGTATGTGTATAATTGAAAAACTGGGTTGGGAGCAGATGGCACCATTCCAGAAAACATTGCTAGTAACTCGTCATCCAGACAGTGTTCAGTCCTTGCAAGAGGACAAAATGTTCTTAGGCTGTTCCTCAATTACTAGTAGATACTGTAGTTTTTACTAGTTTGGATCTTCTAGGACCTTTATAGACTCATGACTAGTAATATGAAAGCATGTTAGAGACCTCTAATATAATTGCCATGTTTTCCCACTCTTCAGCTCTTAATGGGGATAAACATATGCTAAGAGACACATTGGTTGAGTTTGCTTATAATGCTTGCTTTGGTAGAAAGACACGGACATATTGCTACAACACTGTTCCCAGTGTAATGCAATTTATTAGTAGGAAGACCCATGATGAAACCCACACAAGGAGCTATGAAATTTTGGTCTACAAACCACTGAAAATAGTACAATTGTTAGAGGGCAGTTTATTCTTTAAAAATGGCAAATACATGCATATCTAGTCCACATTATGACAACATTGCACTGAAATAACACTGTCTTTTGCAAAGAAACTCAAAATACACTCCTTTTTTGTTACATATTTGTTATACAAATTTTATGTCTTATTGTCAGCTTTTAAAAAACAGACGCTACTTTGAATCCAATGATCTTAAAATTTTCTATCCTTTAGATTTTTAAATCTAAGTTTTCTTTAAAGAAATGATTAATTTTGTGACATTATATAACATCTACTAAAGAAAGTCTTTTATGATGTTGCCTAGTCTCATACCCCAATATGAACAATTAGTTTTTGTTCATTTTTTTTCAAAGTGCCATATTATTGGGCCCATGTTATTATTTATTATATAGTAATGCTTTTGCCCAAAGATACAACATTACTGTTAATATCTTATCCTTAACTGATTGATTGTTTATCTGTTTATGTTTGTACAAGAAATCATGAAGACACTAATAACAATACTGGCTCTTAACTTCAGGAGAATGTGGGAAGAAATGCACTGGCACATCCATGGGGAGCTGGGGCATACACATGGAGGCAAGATCTCTTGGGGACACCCCAAGAGGACTTCTTCAGGTCAAGAAAGGCTACAGAAAAACCAAACCCACTGACTCCTTGAAATTGGATTTCTAGCCTCCAAACCAGTTAGAAAATAATGTTTTGTTTATGCCAAAGCAAATAATAATAATAATAATAATAATAATAAGTAATAGGTGCTACAGGCATTGAAAAGAGAGGCGTTGAGGAAGGAGGAGCGTGGAAATGGACTGGCCATCCCATCCAGTATATGTCTGTTGAGGATGTTGAGAGGTGACGGGCCCAAAGGGAGGGAAATCGTGAAAGGTTTAGAGTAAGACAGAAGTTTATTCCTGGTTTGCATAGTGAGTTCATTCTAACCCCAGTTTCCTTCATTTCCAGGAGAAAATAATCTGGAGCTCTTGTTTGCTCTGGGTATATTTCCCAGTTCTCTACTCAGCTTCCTTGTACAGACTCAGTGAGGGAGCATAAAAGTTTGACAGTGAATAGACACAAGGTCTCCTTTTTTACCCAATGTGAGCTGCATATCCCAGATCCATACTCTTTGCCTGTCATCTTCTGGCAAGCCTTAAAAAGAAAGCTTCACTTGGAAGAGAAAAATCAAAGTCATTTGTACCTTTATATATTCAGATTTACTGGAATTTCCATATTGACTCACATTTGGGTAGAGTGATTGTTTAACCTGGAAATATTTCTACATTTTGTAAGAACAGCATTGAAATGTGCATAGAGACTGAGGCAATTTCAATATCACAAAGTGCCTAGTTACAGATCACTTGATTGCCTACTCAGTGGCTTTCACATGCCAGGTTTTCTTTTTAGGTATTGCATTTTCCTATTAAGTGGAAGCTTTTCTAATAAGACATAAATGCAAACTATAAAAGACAAAGGCTAGGCTCCCTCCCAAATTATCTCAGCCCATAATGCTTGTCTAAACTCAAATTGAAAAACGCTTATTCATTCTCAGCCTAGAATGCTATTTTGAGAGCAGTTATACTTGGAATACATGTGTTACCTAACTCTAAGCCATTCAATTAGAGGTGACTGCATCGGGCTGAGCTATAATCTTTGTGTTTTCTTCCTCCCATCTCAAATCTCCTTGGATTGGGGAGTGGGAAAGGGGGAGGTGAAGGAACTCTGTTTATGTTTCCAGATCTGAGAAGCAGAGCACAGTGCAAAACCCATTCTTGTGTAGTGGGACACCTCCTGCACTCCGGGTTCCCTGGGCCCTGGGTTGGGATTTACCCTCACAGAGTCCCCAGGGAGCTGGAAGGCTCGTGGCAGCACGTCCATGTGTCCATGTATCTGCTGGTCAGCACGAATGCTTTCAAGGATCACCAAACAACCAGAACCCAGAGCAACGAACACAAAGAAACATTTTGTGCCCAAAACACAGTCAGTTTTTACTTTACGGACATGGCTATTTCCCAGCTCCAAGCCTTGAAATCCTATGAGAGGATTTTTACACTTACACAGTTATAAGAAATAAGTCAACAAAAGCCTTCTCTGATTATTTTTACTGACATCTTACATATCCTAATGCTTCATGGACAAATATGTTAATCATAATGTGAACACTTTTTCAGTCATACTGATAGTTTCTTTAATTAAATATACCCACAGGACAAATGGCGATGCTCATACATGGGGCACCTATCTTTGCTGTATCACACCTAGGACACAAACTAGTGAGCTAGGAACCAAATATGACACAGACTTCGTGTGCCATATATGGAATTTGGAAATTTTTTGATTTTTTTAAGATTTTTCACATAAAATCCGGTTTTCCATCTTCTCAGGAAAAAAAGAAGATTGGGCAGTAGTTTGTCCTAAGTCTTAAGATCGCCAACAAGGAAATCTTTAGTCTGAGTTGTGTGATTTCTTCCCTCTATTAGAGAGATATGTATTGCTTGGTTCCCATTATTCCCGGTTTTGTTGTCAGCATAGGACTTTTCCTTACAGTGCTCAATATACTTTTGTGTCCACACTTCTGTTATAAGTGAGACAAGAAATACAAGGCATAGAAGACATGTGTTTCTTATATGAAACTGGACTAGCACACATGATTTGAGTCTGGGTGTTTTAGTGTAGCCTACCTTGTATATAAGCAGATAACACCTTTTCCCTTTAATTCTGTGATACACATTTTCCCTCATATTTTAGCACCTCTGAAATTAAAGGGTAGCAAAAATGATGAAGTGGTCAACAACTATAAAGTTGATCATAACTGCCTGTTGTCTTACTGTCCATTTTCATTTTTGATGTTGTCAAGGTGAGCAATGAGTTTAAATGCTATTGAAAAGTCTTCAACAAAACTCTGCTATTACTCAGCATCAATTCAAAAATGACCATAATATGCAGCAAAACAAGGAAACGAAGCAACTATCCATGAATATGCTATCAGTGAAACAAATGTTCCTTGTCAGAGAGATCACTGCAATTCTTTTTTTTTCCTGGAATGAGCAACCAAAGGCTTTGGGGAACCTAAGAAGGGAAAAACTTATAGGTCTTTGAGGATTTGTTACATTTTATTACTGAGATAAGTTCAAAAGAATTCTAATCACAGTCCAAGCAAGGCAAGAAAAAAAATGCCAAATAATTTGGAAGGAGAAATTTCCGGCCAAAGAAGCTAACATGGCCCACCCAAGCTTCAAGCAGAGATATCATTTAAGGTGTCATGTCTTAGGTTAATTATTCATTATATTGGCTCTGTTAACAACAGCTGGAGCTGGGAAGTAGTTTAAGCAGTAGAAACAGATTTTATTCAGGAATTTTTGCAGAGGTGGGTAAAAAGAGACATCATAGAACTAGGATCAATTACAAGCACATCAAAAACAAATGAGTATGTATTGCCAAGGAATGGAGTGGGCTGGGTGTGGAGTCAGCAAATAGAATAATACTAAGAAAAAACATCAAAGGTAGGGATATTTTTGCATGTGCTAGGGCTTGAACCCTGGACACACGTTTCCACCAAGCTAC
This sequence comes from Hydrochoerus hydrochaeris, assembly GCA_004027455.1. Taxonomy (NCBI): domain Eukaryota; kingdom Metazoa; phylum Chordata; class Mammalia; order Rodentia; family Hydrochaeridae; genus Hydrochoerus; species Hydrochoerus hydrochaeris. Next base: position 94,254 of record PVLA01002225.1, on the reverse strand, counting down.
ATCTCAAACCTTGAGAGGACTTTTACTGAACATAGGTGTGACCATTAATCCCAATCCTCAACTGTATTGGATTAAGACACACCCAGCAAAGGAGTAAGCCATGCTACCAGGCATTAGGGCAGTCACGGAGGCATGGCTTTTGGGTACTATATGTGGTCTGTTACCCATTCCTCTCCAGATCTGTTCTCCTACTCCTTCACTGGCTGCCAGGAACTAAGAGCTTTGCCCTGGTACACACTTCTGCCCTGCTGTTTCTGCCTTGGAGCCCACTGACTGTGGAATTCTCCCAGACCATGAGCTAAAGAAACCTTTCCAATTTTATAAGTGTCAGGTATTGTGTCTCAATGACAAGAAATCTGATTAATACAACAAATCAACCTTGCTTGGTTTTTAAGTAGGGGAATTAATGCTAAACTAGCTCAGCAGGATTCTCACCTCAACTGGATTCTTGCTGCAACTGGACAATGCAGGTCCAGTCAGGAGGGGCCCAGATTAAGACCTGGTTGGGAAGAGAGTTTGAAGGAACCTGACTAATGTTTGGCTAAAAAGAGACTTTGTACATAAAATAATGGTGCATCTTAGCATCAGCAATATCTTAGATTCAGTAAAATCTAATGAAAACAATGACATAAAAATTAGTTTATTGCTTGTGCTAGTGATCCACATGGTCTCTTTCACTATCATCTACCAGCTTCTTCAAAAAAATTTCCTATCTCTTTCAAAATGCCAAGTGAAGAAGTAGAGGTAACATGCACAAATGATCTAATTCTTAGGAAACTGTACATTCAATCCAAGTGGGAAATAGAACCCAACCAAGCTTGCTTAATTTTGTTAAAGAACACAGCGGCCCCATGCTGCCTCAAGAACTCTAAACACCAGCTGAAATCAAAGCACCAGACAATCATGTTCCCCAGTATTTCCTATTTTAAAACGGGGTGTTCATAGAGAGGCACAACTAACATGCTAGATTAACTTGGCCTGCTGTCTTACATGCATCAAAACCTGCTGTTCAGTCCAGTGACACATTCAACCCTGCCATGTGTTATTGTTTATATGACACGTCATGGGACAAATGTTTGTTATTAAGTGAAGTTTCATGGACAAGTTTTATCATTTATTTTCTGGTCCACTCCAATTTAACAACAATTTTATATTCTGCCTGTAGGCCACAAAGCTAGGTTTATGCCCAAGACGTTTCTATTTTAGTTATCAGGGCCCCAAATGAACATTTTGTTTTTAAAGGGAAATGGAAAAATACATGTAAGGAGGAAAACTTAATTCCTCTTCTGATTTTTGAAAATAATTGAAAGTAATTCCAACCAAAAAGTAGCTATTTAGTTCAATTGTCTTTCCAGAAGGTGAAATGCCAAGTTTTGGTGTGCTTAGCAACAAATTGCCCTTACTTAGCAAAGGGCCCTGTTCTTAATGTACATATTTGAGGTTTTGCTAAGTTTTATCTGTATATTCAAAAATACTGTGAAATGACCTCAGAAGGTTTGCATTCATTTGGTTTTTTTTTTCTGTTTCTAATACTTTTAAACTGTGACATCAATACAATAATTTACTAGTGTGGTAATGGCCTTTTTAAACCCATCTTAGTGAAAATTTTTTATTTGCATGCTTAACTAGCATACACTTGATTGTTAAAACGATGAAAATGACATTTCATAGAAGTTAAACATCCATGCTGTTTTCGACAGAGGAAAACAAAGGGCCAAGGTAAAAAAAGTACCTTGCCTACCCAAATCACTGTTTTCTTTTAAATTACTAAATTGTTTTGCCTTGGGGTTGATGTTTTTGTGCCTCTCACAATTTTCTAATGGTGAGATTCTGATAATTGAATTTTCAACATGTCATTGTAACAGAGTTGAAAACCAAGTTAAAATAGCCACTGCATTACTAGAAAATTTGCACTTTTATAAAAGTAGAGCTGGAAAGTATGAGAAGTTTAGTTGATTGGAGCTCGTCAGCACAGTTGTAGTGTTTTAAAGCCAGAGCAATTTCAAAGTTCCCAATGCAAAAACACAGCCTTAAATGGGTACATGATAGTTTATGTACTAGAGTGAGTAACTAATAAATGTTTGTTGAGTAAGCAACAAGATAGATGTGGAACAGGATATAGATGCACATATAGGATATAGATGCACATTTGCCTGTACATGATTTATACATACTACCTTTTAATAAAATTCAGTGTTAAGGCATGTGCTCTGAGTAATATATTTACTATTACCCAATAGATGAACTCTATGATGAACATAAAATAGAATATATGAGTAATTTATAATGAATATTATTGTCAACTTTTAAGTACATCCACCTACACAACTCTCTGCCATTTCCAGCTTGAATAGTCCCTCCACAACCTCAGTAAATTGTAGGAAGAGTCACTGATGAGAAGACAAAGAAACAAGCTAGGTTACAGGAAACTGTGCCTTCCTTGTCCAAGAGAATGATGAAGATCTTTTCGCTTGTTGTACCTCATTGGGGAACTATTCTTTTATTCATTGATGTATTCCAGATGTTTATGTATAAGGAGAAAATTATGTAAAATTTCAGGTGATGGAAGAAAGTCTCTTACATAGGAAAAAGAGCACCATATTCAAATTATTTCCAAAAGTTCTAAAGAAACTCCTAATGAATTAAACAAATTTGAATAGGAATTTAGAAAATATTGTTGTTTGCAGAGACTTGGTATATGGCAAACCAAAAAGAGTCAAGGCTGGTCAGCTAGGAAAGATTAACAATAAGATTACTAAGCTTCTTTATTTAGCCTGGCAAAAACTTTTCTGAGCCAAACTTAAGTCAAATTTCTGAGTCCTCTTTCTCTCTTGGTTGTGCATTTGAGCTCTAGTTTGTTGGCCTACTTGGTCAAGATTTAGCAAGAATCCTGCTGGTTTGGTTAACTGAAAATCCCCTAACCTTGGTAACTGATCACTTCCTTCCTGATCAAATTGTTCATTCCTTCCCTCCATATTTTATTATTTATCCTTCCCTCAGCAAGAATCCCATTAACTTTAGGTAGCAAGAATCTCCCTATTGTGTTTTGTTTTAATAATTTCCTATCCATTGACCTCCACTCTGTTCCCTTGCCAAAAATCTCCATTTTTATCTTTGCTGTATTTGTAACTGAGATTGAGCTCTTTCTCCTACCGCAGAACCTGCATTGGAATCATCACTCTTGGATAGTCTTCTGCACTGTCTTCAACAAACCCCTCATTATGAATAATTGTTATTTAACAGGATGTAAATGCATGATTATAACTGTTTTGTAGATAAAATTGCTTAATTACTAATTCTATATTACTTTCTAAGCCACCATAGGCCCAACAGAGATGCTACTTTATAATAGTTAAGAATATGAGTAGATAAGACTCCTATTCCGAAATTTAAATTTTAGAGAATAAAAAACAATATGCTGGTCTACTGTATGTCAAAATTAATATTTTTCCTTATAATTCCATGTATGTTATTCATTTTTTATTGGTTTTACCAAACTTTTCAAGTGGTTCATGGCACTAAAAATGATTTTTAAAAAAGAATTCTGGGGGCTAGAGATGTAGCACAGTGGTAGAACACTTGCCTCACATGCATAAGGCCCTGGGTTCAATAAAAAGAATCTGGATTCAACCCACTGAAATTGGTTTGGTTTTGGGGGGGATGGATTGCAATAATATAAATTCCTGAATTATTAATTCTGCATTAAATTTTAAGTCAGTGTATCCATAACATTGTCATTTTGCCTTGGTTAATATAAAGTTACAGTACATGTCAACTCAGAGTCTCTGTATTCCTGAATTTTTTAAATAAAATAAATCAAGAAAGCTTGTTCTGTTATGTCCTGGCCTAGTAGAATATTAAACTGTTGTCACAACAGAGACTTCCTTTCAAGAGAGCTGGAAGAGACAAGTTCCTTGCTGTCTTCAACAAGAAAAGCATGAAACATGAAGCAAGTCCACGTGATTTTTGATCAGTTTGATTTATGGGTTTGCAGTCCAGAAGCCTACCAAGTCTAGTTTTACAGTGAACCCTTACTAAATTAACTTCCAAGGAAGCTCAGATTTACAAATTAAAGGGAAATTGCCAACGTTATTAAATTTGGCTCTTGGAAAAATGTCCCAGCTTTGCCTATAATACAATGCTGGAGATGCTTTCAGTTAATTAGTAGAAAATGGTTTATGTCTCAGTGGGCTAAATGTTGAATTATGTTGTACATCTGCTGTTAGGTTCAAGAGGAGATAACAGAGACAATATAAGCTCAATATTTTGACTTTACTGGCTAAGTGGATGTTGGGTTGATGCTAAATTGGCATTTATTGAGCCAGGCACTGGAATGGGTGCTCTAGGGGCTATAAAGATAATGATATACCTTCTTTAGATGACTACATCAACTAGACATAGAGGAGGACCAGTCTTTACCATGTGAATGTTTCATTATATGGTTCTGTTATGACTTTACCTAGGTACTTCTACAAATGTCTCTTTTCATCGAGAAATACCTATGTTATGTTTTGAATCTTAAATTTCCCCCACATTCTCACTGTGGAAAGTGTGATATCTGTCCTGTGGCACTGTTAGGAGTTGTTGGAGTTTTAACTGGAAGTTATGCCATTGGAAATTTGTCCCTAAGTGGAAACCAGGAAACCAGACCCTTCTCCTCTCTTTTTGCTCCCTAGTCACTGTGAGGTGAGCAGCAGTGGTCTGCATGTGCCCCTCACCACGGTGTCCTGCTTTACTACAGGCCCAAAACCACACGGACAGGAAACTGAAACCTCTGAAACTGTGAACCACAATAAACCTCTCCTACTTGTACATTGATTACCTCGGGTACTTTGAAGCAGTAATAGCAATGGAAAACTGATGAACATGATGATCTAATTATCTAGTTTTCCTCTCTACAATTTTCCAGACTGTCTCTATTCCCTGTGACATTAAAGAGCAAGTGTGAGGAATCCAGCACACAGAGAAGGATCTTGGTCATACTGGCAAATTCTTAGATGTCTGTGAGTCATGGATAGGGTGCAACAGGGTCCCAGTGACCCAAGACCTTCCTCCCAAATTGCCTGAGATAGTTTAGGTACCTAAGCACCTCTAATATAGGGTTAATAAACGCTGATTATACCTCCTAATGACTCATGGAGTCTGCTGCCTCTGAGAAGGTGGGAGTTTGGACTCTGCTGGGTTGGGATGAATATAAGGTGGGGTCTCCAGGACCAAGCAGATTGATGTTGGTACCACTGATTGTGCAGCATGAAAAGCACAAAGAAACCCACCAGCAGCCTGAGAAAAGTCAATCCATTTTCAAATGTGGCTGGGGAGAGAGTCTCCGTGAGGGGAACAACTGCCCTCTCACCGGACCTCTTCTGCAGGAGAATCCTCTTGTGCTATGACCTCTTTACAATCAAGCGGACCTCTGGAAATGCTGTGTCCTCATTGACATGGACCCCAATGGAAGATACATTATTTCTGACTGGAGGTCACAGCACAACTAAATGTAAACCAGAACTTCCAAAAAAGAGTTTCCTAATAGTTTATAGATATCTGAAGAAAAATAAAAACCAAAATAAAGAAATTAAGTTATTTGGATTGTAAGGAATTGCACCTACAAGTCTCAGGACAGTCAGTGGTGGGGCTGTCCATCCTTCCTCTTTACCAGGGACATTCTCCAACACCCTCACATTCCCCCAGGTTCCTAGAACTGCCAACCTCCCAATTGTGCTTGTTACTCTCTTAACATCAGAGATAACATGTTTTTCTCACATTCTTCTTTGAACAATTTTTCATTGAGTATCTTCCCTATGTCCGATGTTTGGGGTACATGAGGAAATCAAAGAGAGAAACAAAAAACACTTGTTGAGAGAAAAACAGATGATAAGAAAGCGTAATAAGTAAGTTTGGTTAGGCTGAAATAAGTGCTATGAAAAAAAAAATAGAACAAGGCAAGGGGAAGGGGCATGGTCATGAGAACCTCAAGGGTTATAGTAAGGATTTTAGCTTGAGTGTAACCCACTGGACAATTCTGAGCAGAGGAGGGACATGATTTACACTTAAATTTTATTAAAAAAAGCCACTTTTACTACTGCGCTGAGAAAAGACTACAGTAGGTAAGTTGCAAGTTGAGGTATTCGTGTGGAAAGTTTTGCAATATTCTAGAGACAACAGTGGGTCAGACCAGGATTTTAGCAGGGGAGGTAACAGAAGGAGTTCAGTCTCTGCATGTATTTTGGAGGTAGAGCCAATGATATTTCCATGATGGATTGAATGTGGCAATTGAAGAAAGAGAGGGTCAGGTTTTTTAGACCAAGCAATTGGAAATGTAGAGTTGCCTGCAGCTGACATGGGGGTGCAGTGAGTGGTACCTGGTGGGGAGTAGGAATGTAAGTTTAGTAATGCAGAGGTGTCCATTTGATATCGATATCAAACACTGAGTAAGCATTTCATTATTTTTTTGGATGCATAGTTTCTGGTTTAGGGTTACATATGTACAAAGGCACAAATATGTATTTATTTAGGAAGTGGGGGATGAAGGCATGTGTGCTAGTTGGGTGAAAAGCTGTTGTAATTTTTTCTAGGTCATTGAAAAAATAGAGATTACAGTGGAACCAAGGAAAGTCATATGGCGTCTCAAACACTTAGGGTGCACATCTACATTTTTCTCAGATCACCTTGCAGTGACTTGATACATGAACAAACCACTAACATGAAACCGGAGACTTCGAGGAGAGCCAATGAATCACTGTCTGACCTGAAAATGTTCCCAGTAATTCAGGAAGGGCAGAGGTTACTGTCTAGGTTTCAGATCCCATAATCTAAACTTCTTTCTTTGCCCATTTTCTCCATTTTTTCCCCTAGAAAAATTGTCCCTGTAGGTGGTAACTTAGCTATTGAAAAAATTGGTCTCAATAAATTGTGAGAACACTGCAGCATATCTTTGGTTGTTAAAAATGAAGCTTCCATATCCAGCCAAAAATCATGTAGGTCTTTTTGTACATAATACATTTCCACAAAAAGTAATTAAAACAACATGAAAGAACCACTAATTTGGTGAAGAGCCTTTTAAACAGCCCAAAGAGTTTGTTTATAAATGTGGTTTGCTAGACAAATGTGTAAGATTTTTTTCAAATAAATATTTGGATGATATTTTGAGTAAAGATTAATTTTTCCTGGGATAAAATGGAGTTTTTGAAATATTCTTACACTAGCTTCATGTTGCTAGTCAGTGATATTATGGGTTCATAGAAATGTTTCTGTTAAATAGAAATTGGCATCATGAGCCCATCATTTGGGGTGAACTTAATTTAAAACGTGGGTTGTATTGTTACTGTAGAGTGGGCTGTTTTACATAATTCACAATAGAGATGGAAGAAAATAATACTTGCAGACAACAGCAGTTTAGTTGGACATTTTAAGAAACCAGTCTGAATAATTACTGGGTCACTTTTTGAGACCGCAGTTTCCAAAGCACAATCCAACCTATGGTTCTATCGTGTATATCTGGGAGTGTCTGCACATCTGTGTAATATTTTTTAAAAGATAATTCATGTTTTTTAAAAAAGAAACATAATATTAGTTGTTAAAGGAGACTGCCTCAATGCAAAATTATTTTCTCACTCAACCAGTAAAGGGAAATGAAAAAGTTGCTTCAAGGCTTTGTTTGCCTTCCACTCTGACTTACCTTTTTGTTTTCATATTAATAATTGTCTATAGGCTTTAACTTGGCCTGATGCTTTATATTACTTTAATTTTGAGGCATTGCATTTACTTATACATCAGTTTTCCAAAGAAAAGACAAGAATACATTGCTTGAACCTGGCAATGAAAATCCTTTCAGGTTTACTACATGTTAAATTGGGTGTTATCATGAACAAAGTGGATAGACCTGGAAAACCAAATAGGTATCAAACTATATTGGTCAAAATACAGCAATCAGAACAACTAATCTCAGCAGATAACTCAATATGAACTTCAATGTCATTTTAAATTTTTATGGTTGTTGATTCAACCTACAAAAGTTTAAATTTCTAAAAATATGATATTGAAACACAGAAACATCCAGATCTGAAGTCAAGTCTGCACCCTGGCGAAGTTTAGGTGAAACTGAACCATCTTACAGAGTCTTTCCTTTACGCATGAGCTCAGGTCACAGGATATGAGTTTAAAAGAAAACCTTCTCTGAGGAATGAATTCGCCCTTTGCTCACAGTGTAGTTAAGCTTAGCTTTACTGCTAGCACTCACTCAAAGGACTTCTTAAAAATGTGTTCAGGGCTCTTGTGGACACTCTTACTTCCTCAGGCTCATCCTTCACTTGATTCAAGCCAATTTGGCACCAAGTGACTTTGCTGATTCCCACGATGGAAGGTTCCCGAACCGAGTGGGAGTTCTCTGGTGGCTCTAGTCGCTCATTAGCACTTTCCCTATCACGGTGAATCTTTCCATGTTGCTCTGTAAACTGGAGTAAATAGAAAGACCAGAGAGGAAGAGAGAAAGTTTTTCCTTCTCTCTTCTCCCCACTTTACCTTTGTTCTACTTTAGGTGAACCCAAAAAGGCACCTAGGGTACTAGATCAAGGGAGAAAAAAAAGCCTAAAACAAAACCAAAAGACATACTTCCTGTGTGTCCTTTTTCTCCTGAGATATGTAACATTTATCCCTTCTGTCTGAAGACAGCCTTGCACCTTTTGACTAACATCACGCATTTCCCCCACCCCCCAGCCTCACTCTGGTGACCATCATTCTGTTCTCTGCTTCTATAAGTTCAATTATTTTGGATTCTACATATAGAAAAAAAAAACATGTGGCACTTGTCTTTCTGTGCTTGGCTTTTTTCACTTAACAAAATATCCTCTGAGTTTATCTAGGCTATGGCAAATAACAGGATTTCATTATTTTTTTAAGGTTGACCAGTGTTAGCTATACATTATGTATGTGTGTGTGTGTGTATATATCTGATATGTATTATATATAATAACATATCGGGTTTTCTCTGTCCATTCACTCATTGATGGGCAGTTAGGTTGTGTCTGTTTCTTGGCTGTTGTGAATTGTGCTGCAATAAACACATGAGGACAGATGTCTCCATGCTGTAGTTTGGATCTGAGATGTCCCAAAGATGATAAGCGGGACTTAACTGTCATATGGTGAGCTTTTGGAGGGTGATTTGATCATGAGAGCTCTAACTTTGTCAGTAGATTAAGACATTGCTGGATTCATACTTTAATGGAATCGCTGGGAGATGATTAAAGCTTATGAGGTGTTGTCTAACTGAGTGAAGGGATGAGGCCATGGCTTTGAAGACTATTATCTTGTCCCTGGCTTCACCCTTGACTGTCCCCCCTCCCCCTCTCCCTTTCTCCCCTCTCCTCTTTCTTCCCCTCCCCTCCTCCTCCACCTCTTTCTCTCTCTCTCTCCCTGTTTCTCTCTCTCTTCCTTTCTCTCTCCTCTGCTGCCTCTTCTCAGGTCTAGAAGCAAAAGAATTCCCTGTCCATGGATTAAAATCTCTGAAATTTTGAGTCAAAATAAATTTATTTCTCCTCTAAATGTTTTTTTTCAAGTGTTTTGTCACAGCAATGGTAAACCACATTTCACAGGCTGATTACATTTTCTTTGGATATAATATTTTCTATAATGGCCATATAATTTACATTTTCATCAACATAGTGCAAGGGTTATTATCTTTAATTTTTTTATAATAGTCATTGGACACTTCCAGTCTCTACTAAAGAATCTGATACCCTTAATTTTCATACTTTAAAGTTACTCTAGACTTTGGATCTCTGTTTTTTTTTTTTTCAAATTCTGTTTTGCATCATTGCCTATAATGTTTTGAATAAGTTGTTTAAATACAACATTTTAGAAACATTTAACAAGGGAGTTATTGTTTGTTGAACAATAGTTGAAAAGAAATCAATTACTTTACACATTTCTTTGGCATTCTTAGGGGCAGTTACCCAAACATTTTAATTGTATTAAGTGTTCTGAGTTTCGCTATTTAATTATATATATGCATACATATATATATATATATATATATATATATATATATATATATTCCTTCTATTTAGTTCAAATATACTCAATTTCTTAAAAATTTCTGTTTTATAGAGGCCATGGCTTTGTTCTCTAAAAAGAGAGAAAGTCACAGACTTTTTAAATCATTGGCGGCCTAAGTTTTTCTGGCTATGTGGGCAAGAGAGGGTCAGAAACAGTAGAGGCCAGCTGCTGGGAGGTACTACTCTATTTTTGCCAGTTGATGGTGTTTTAAGGACCAGTAGTTCTTCAAGTCAGGACCAATAGCCTTCTGCAAAATCTAACGTTTGCAGATTCTCCAGTCCCTGGTCAGAGCTAACCTCTGGAGGAAAGGTTGGGTGGGTGGAGATGCATAGCTGAACTGCTATAAACTCCTGACCCATGTGGAAGGCACATGGCAGCAGAGACCTGAATAGTAGAAATTTCATGGTGCTGGCAGACCTTTATGCTTTCTGTGGCTCATGTGACTGCCTGGTGAGAAAGGGAGGCATCTTTGCTGGAAAAATTGTGCCGGGTGAGTTCTGATATGAATGCTGCATGGACTGAGTGTCTTGATTTTTACCATAACACTCACAGCCTCATTAGGACCCGGGTTGCTCTCTGAGAGCAGTGTGTACTTGTTACAAGGATCTGTTCCTTATAATTTATAAGAAAGCAAGACAATGGCAATAAACTTGTAATGAGAGGACAAATTGTCATAAGAGGACAGAGAAAGTCTTTCGTGTCTGCCATGTTAGCCTAATATATTCTTCAGAATACCTATTTTGATTTTTTTAATTCTCTTTATGGAGGCAGAGTTCTGAATTAGTCTTCAGTGGACCTTATTGCATCTGCAGTTTTGGAAAACCTTCACCTTTTAAATTGTTAATATGGATTGCGAAAGTGAAAGAATGTTGATGGTGACCTTTGCCCAAAGGAATATTCATTTATTTTCCTACTATCCTAATCCTGCCTGGTGGGAGGGCGGACAGAGCTTGCAGCTTGCTCTCAGGAAATGTATTCTCCGAGTGAACACATGTTCCCAAAATAGGTTTCCGTGGATAAGATAACTACTCTGATCTTTAGAATGACCAATGGCTAAAGTTCTTCTGCAGAAGAAAGAAAAAAAAATCATGTAGACATAAACACAGAGATAACTACATGTCAAATTTATGAAGTCTGTATTAATTTTAAGAGGACAAGACCCATTTCCTCTGTGTGTTTAGAGAACCTCCACTTTGTTCTCTTTTATTCTATGTTTACCATTTTAAGGGAAACATCAGGTGAAGGAGTGAAGGCACAGGACTGGAAGAGGGAAAACCCACTGAACATGAATGTGAACCCTCAAAAGCGGAATCGTATTTAGTTTGGAGGTTTGGTTTGGCTGGAGAAACTTCCTCTGCCTGCTTTTGTCCTCTGAAACACCAGTGCCTGGTGTGAAGTGGCCATTAAGTGCGTGTGTCCTGGATAAATGAGTGACACACTGTAGGATATCTACACCTGGTGCCAGGATGGTCCACTGCAAAGGTGAAGTAGGAAGGTGTGTGATGGTGGCAGTAGAACCCAGCAGGTGACTGGGCAGGGCCAGGGGACTCGAAATCAGAATGAGATGGGAACTGCCCCTATTTACAGTGTGGAGCAAAAAAGACCAAACCCTTCCTCTGTGTTTATACAAATGAACTTAGTCTACAATAGCTCACGAAATGTCACAAATCCATTTCACATCCCTAATCATGAGTACCTGCATTCTAATCAACAACATGGCTCATGTGAGCAAAGCAGCAAGACTCATGCTTTACAAAGTTCTATTCGTGTTTTACATTTTATTTTAAGGTAAGATTTGGAAAATTAGTTATAATGAAGATAAAAGAATGGCACTTCAATGCGATGGCACCTATTGTACATTTCTGTCGTCTCAGTTTTGAAAATGGTCTTTGAGAGGAGAGGCTTGAGTTGTGTTTTCCAGGCTTGTTTTGATGTCATTATCAAGAAAATTATGTTGAAAAGAGTAGAGGAAGATTCCCTTCGCCCTCCAATATCTGAGATTTTCTGAGTGTGGTCAGAAAAATATTACCTCTTTCTTAAAGGGTGGAAAGGGGAAAAAAAATCACTGTATTTTAAACTTGATTCTTCTTTTAAGACATGACATAATGAGATTACTTACAAGATGACACAGGGTCAGTGAAATGTTACAATCACATCTACATCTGCAAAGTGGCCTACGAGTCTGGAGTGAGATTGCAGAATGCAAAGAACTCATTACATGTTTGACATTGGGTCAAAAGAAAAGCTCAGAAGCAAGGTGTGAGCCTGCGGCAGGAGTCACTGGGTGACCGAAGAGACAGCTGACTTCCTGGCAGAGCCGGAGCTTGGCACAGGTGGAGGATGATGTATTGCATACTATCTTATCTCCTGGAGAAAAGCCTCTGGCTCTGAGCTTAATCTTCTTGGCAAGGGAGAATCAGAAAACTTATGGGTTTCTAGCCTTGCTGGGCTCTTGCTGTACCTATTTGGAAGATAAACACACAACCCCAGGGCTCTCCAGCACTCTTTGGCACAAGCAAGGATCCCATTTCTTTAGATAAATGGTTATTTTCAAGCCAAAAACAGGAGAGCAGGAACACATCCACTATGAAAAGAGATAAGAGCTGTCCTGCTCAGACAGCAGAAGATCTGGAAACACTGAATCCCAAGCCAGAATGTCGCTCTGAGAAGTTCAGGAAAAGAATCCTAATCTTTGTGAAACAAGACAGTGTGATTAATTCTCTGGACAGATGGCATTACCTGGGAAATGATCTTAAATAACAAAAGATATGGTTGTCTTGAGTTTAATGTATTTTTTTAAAAATGATTTTTCCAGTTTTGTTGAGCTATAATGGACAAACAAAAGTTAAACATATTTATTTTGTGCAATGTGACATTTTAATACATTATGAAACAATTACTGGATTTAACATGTTCATCTTCCATCACTTTATTAACCAAAAGTTTTGCACGCTATTAAGTGGTTTTGAAAGGTATCTATCAACAAGTAGTGACACTATTTCCCTAGAGATGCAGTCAAGAATTGCAGAAGGAGCCTCGTTCTGGTAACCAAAAATATTAGATCTAAAATATTTATCTTGTTTCCTTTGTGATCTTATACAAGTTGCTTACCCTCTCTGATCTCTGTTTTTCATTTCATGTAGGGATAATGACATTATTTGGTTGTGAGGATCAAATGAGATAATGCCATGAATGTTCTGGACACAGCCTAAGCAAACAGTAAATGATAAATCCTAATATTATACTTGGAGGGCTTGAGACATAATCTAAATCTTATCTTCCCAGGGGATGTTCTGAAATGTTTTTCTCTTTTTTAGATAAAGCACTGGAGTATGAGAAGGACAAAATAATGGGTATTGTGTTCCCAGCTCTAGGGAATTATTTTTATATAAAAATAAGAAGTTAAAGTTCTGATTTAAATAATAAAGCTTAAGAGCATGACCTCTGCCACCTTCCTTTTGTTAACTTGATCCTATTTAGTGTGTCCATCTCTAAAATGGGGATAAGTGTTATTACTTAGCAATGAATAGTTCATAATCACATAGATTACTTATCAATGAACTTCTAAGCGTCCCAGAATTCATATTTTAAATGCTTATGTGTTTACCTGGAGCACTGGAGAACATCAGGTGTTTCAAAATATTCCATGAGAAAGGCCAGATTTTCTTCTGCTATAGCAATGTGGGACATGGCATATTCAAGTGGTAAATCAGTGACACCCAGTGGCTGCTAATTTTATATTTATCCCTCTTTTATTTCCAATTGAACTTTCAAAAATTCTGTCCCAGAACAAGTTAAAGAAGGTGAACGAGAACCTAGGAGTCATACGATGCCTTTAGAGAAAGAGTTTCTTGGCAGCGACAGAACATTCCCAGGTCATGGGAACAACCTAACAGCAAGACCAAAAATGGGGAGAGAATAGGAACGTGAAGGTAGAGAGAACAGTTCTGGGAATTTCCAGCCCTCTCTTTTGCATGCCATTAAAAAGTATACTCCAGCTTTCCTGTCACTGTTAGTTTTCCCAGGAACTGTTCCCATCAGTGAAGTGACACGTCAACTGCCCTGACTCCTGCTAGATTCTGATCTGTTAGAGACAGTTGGGAATGTCCCTTAGAAATTAGACCGCACATATGAATTAAGTAGATGCTTGTGTGTTGGAACACACGGGGCTTGAATTTCAGCTGAAACAACACTGTTGTTGGAAGCTCTTGGCTCACTTAGAACCCTGGGACAGCCTGTTATTATAATGAGGATAATAGTACTATACTCACACAGTAAGGAAATAATGCACCTGAAATATAAAGTGTCTGTCATACAGCAGGCACTCAGCTTTATCCTTATTTTTATCAGCTGCAGTTCTGTCAACCTGGACGTATAACAATTTCTGAGAAGGACACTTTCCTGAAGTTGGATGAGCCTTCATTTCAGATGCTGTATAATCTGTGCCACTCTTGATGACAGCTAGGGTGGAATTGTACTCATGTTTTTAATTAGAGGGTATCACTGTTTTCCACACAGGACTAAAATACTTCTGGCTCTTGGATGAAAGACTCTAGAGAAATATTGTATCATAAAGTTGTTAGCTAATAACTTACATTGTAAGGACTAGTATTTTCTTCCTATATAAAACTTAAAGATGTTTTAATAACATAGAGATATGCTAAGTAAAACAATTAGGTAAGTTAGTTTATAAAGCACTACATACGGAGAACACTAAAGCAAGGCTCAGGTGATTGATTCTTGCTTTGTTTAATTGTCAGATAAATATTTTCAATGAATGGATTATTAAGCTATGTAAATAGAAATTTAAGTAAAATTTACAAAAGATGGATTTTCCCAGTTTTTTTACATTAGTTAAATGTGTGGAGAGGTTAAGATGCCAAGCTTTGTGGCCAGGTAGACTTGAATTTGCATCTTGACTTTTCCACTAGCTGGTTTACCTAGATTCTCTAGGTTTTAGTCCCATCACCAGTAAGTTGGTCAGTGTGTTAGGGAGAAAAAGAAAGCCAATGTGCTACCTGTTTATAAGAGGAGTTTTATTTAGTTAGCTGAGCAGCAACTCCAATTTTCTGCAGGCTGAAGACCCAGGGAAAATGGTAGTTGCTCAGTCCAAAGTCGTGACAGAGGCTCAGTCTGGAGGCCCCCAAAGCCTTGTGAAGAACCACTGGGTACAAGCCCAAGTTCAAAAACCTGAAATGTGATGTTCCTGGGTAGCAGCAGAAAATCACCCTCACATATTGGAATGGTGCTGCACACTTTCAGTCTGCATCTTCCCTACTCAACTTGGTGACCTATCAGTCAGTGTCCTCTGGAGACACCCAGAAGTGGACTTTCCCTGTTGTTTAGGCATTCCTCAATCCCGTCACACTGAAAACTGAAACTGAACACCACAGCTGGGAAGAGCCTAGGCAAAGACATTTGTATTTGGCAAGCCAAAAGTGTGCATATCTATGATATACAAAACAATATCTTGAGATATGAAGATATTATGGAATAACTACAACAAGCTACTTAACATAAAAATGATCTTACATACTTATTTTATTTTTTTTGGCTAAAACACTTAAAATCTACAATTTCAGCAATTGTTAAATATATAATATGTTGTTATCATCCTCACCATGACGTACAACAGATCTCTTGGGCTTGCTCTTCTTGCCTAACTGAAATTTCGTATCTTCACCAACCTCCCCCTCATTCTCCTGCTCACTGATGAAATGAAGTTTTAGAATTTGTCAGCTGACTTTACTATTGTTTAACTATCATTGTCATGGCCCCACTGTAATAGAAAGGTGAGACAGAGGAAATTGACTCATGAGGAAATAAAACGCATTTCAACGTAATGCTTGAGTCCCTTTACATCTAAAGACAGGACACTCGTGCCTTATCACGGGCTTGTGTCTGTTGGATATTTGTGCTTCTGTAATGGCTGTGAGTGTGACAACTAACCCTGAAGACTGACTCAACCATGTGACTCAGAGGCAACAAATAGCACTGTCCTTGGAGACCTTTTGAAATAGTGCAAAACTCATAGTAATGTTTCAAACAAAACAGAGTGATTTCCCCTCACTTACGTGGTAGTTGTGTTACTGGGAAATTTATTTTTATTTCTGTGGTACTGGGGGTTGAACCCAAGGCTTTTGTTCTGTGCTACACTGCCAGCCTTATTTTTATTTTTATTTGTTTATAGTTTGATTTATATAAAGCAAATATAAGGTTTATATTTATGTTAAACAGAGTTAGGTTCTGTTGTAGTCAGGGTTGCAAGGAGAACAATTACACACAGGATATAGAATTTATAGTGTTATTTTATGATGGTAACCTGGAGTTAAATACCAGAAAGTGTAGGAAATCTGTCTATCACATTAACGACTTAGAAAATCCAGTCAAGGTCCTGGATCCCACAGTAATGTCCTACATGAATCCAATTAAAGATGTAGAGCCCGTGACCATGCCTCCAACAAGTCCAAATGGGGGCTTAGAGCCCACAACAATGATTCATGCAGGTCTGTTTCACGGGTCTGCTCTGGAAAGGCCCAAACATCAGTGGTGAAAGCTACAAAGTCTGTGCCAGTGGGGTGAAGTATCTGTGCTAGTAGGTTGAGGGTCCTAAATGGAAGATAAGAAGTAACAATCAAAATAAGGACCAGGGCTCCCCCTAAAAGTACCACAGCCATCCTCAGTGACAAAACTTCCTCCGATGATGCGAACAGCTGAGTTCCTATCAGGAAACCAGTGTGACAAGCTTCTCCTGGAAATTGAACAGCACACATTTTCTCCTTGGGAGCCAAGAAAGCGATGCTCAACGTAAGGACCAGAGCTCCCTCAAAGTGAACCGCAGCTATTCTCAGGGACAGGGACTCAAGCTTCTCCAATGATAATGGTCAAATTCGTATCAGAGAAGCCAACATTGTAAGCTCCTCCTGGAGAACCAACAGCTCCAAACAACAACTACATTTAGGAGACCCACGATGCTACTTTTCCACTCCAGGTCTCCTTTTTATGCTGGCACCAGTCCTCAGGGGGGTCATTCAGCACCGTGCTGATTCAGTTCAGCTGGTGTTTAAGTTGAGCACCAGTTACCAATCCACAACAGGTTCTATGCTCAGAAAATTATAAGCAGATTCATCACCCATACAAATTTTGGGTAGGATGATTTTCCATCATGGGACTATCTTCCTCATATCAGCACATTTGTAATCCTTGATGCCAAATGCTAATAATCTCTACTCCACAACTTTCCAAAATGCCTCCTGTGAGGTGGCACTATCCTCTTTAGGAATGGATGGACTAGGGAGGCATTGAAAATCATTGCTGATTTTCTGAACTTCTTAAATAAGTCAGAAGTTTTGAAAGCTGGGCTATGGGGAGCCAGACTGAGGACTTCCTAGTAACAAAGTTTCTTTCACATTTCAAGATGTAGAACTGGTAGTAGGTATGTTTCCAAAGGAACTTAGTCACAAAATATGAAGGGTGTGCTGTCACAACATTTCCCACCAAGATAGGGTTGGAAAAATGCAAAAATGGGAGAGACTAGAATAGGAAGCAGATGACCCTATTTTTCCTCTTTCGGGTTTGCTGCTGAGGGCGATAGGTTCAAGAACAACAGTCATCTTGTACCTTATAACTCTGCAACAAGCAGATGGGGTGGGGTGGCTGTGACCAGTCAAGTCTCCGGAGAGCAGAAGTGAGCAGAAGGCACAAGGCTTAGCTTTCCCAGGTCTCTCTGCATATCTGTGTGTAAATGCAACTCAGACTTCACAGGCATCCATGGGAGAAAGTAAGAGAAAGGTGAGGGGGTGACACTCGCCCCACTGCCCACTAACTGCAAGACTGAGCCAAGGGCAGATGGAAGAAAAGGTGCAGGCTCTGCGGCCTTCTCACTCCATGCAAGCCTGGAACATGGAAGCCACAGAGTCCCACATTTGAAGCCTGGGGAGCCTCAACAACAGACTCCGGACTGAAGGGCATCCAGATGGATAAAACCAAAGATGATCTGGGGTGACACTGGAGAACCTAATCTACAGAGATGCCACACTGACTGAAGGAGTTTGTGAAATCATTGTACCAGAACAAGGTTATTAAGGATTCTTCTCCCCTTATCCAACAGGAGGAGGCTTTTGAGAAAGAATCAATTCTTGGGAGAAGTGGAAGTCTATGTTTTCTTTACTTATGATTATAGTGTGAATAAATTTGCAATCCTTCTGCGCTAATGTTAACTAGGAATTTCCGCTCAGAATCTAGATTTTACATGTGGGTAGCGCTGTGATAGGAGATGGGTTTGGCCTTGTACATCACAGCACCTTGATTTAAAGTATCAAGCCTGGTTCATGTTTGGGGGCAGCAGTTATCTGGTTAACAAAGAAAAGTAGCTCAGTAATTTCTGGTAGGAAAATAAAAGACTGTGTTGTCTTTTGTTTTTGTTTTCTTTTTTAGGAAAACATGGTGAGGATATTTCAATGAAACTTTCAGATAAATTGAGCTTGAATCTTATAAAAATCTTAAACTCCCCCCTACCCCTGTTGGCATGACCACATTAATATTTGTGAATTTGGTATTATTTATGTGCAATGACTCTGAAAAAGTCACTCCATAGACATTTTCATAATTTTACCTAATATAAAATGGCTTTTAAAGAATGAGCTCCTGTGATTTATCCATCTCTCATGTTAGTGCACTGAAAAGAAGTAGAAAGTTTTCAGAAAGTAAAAATATTCCCACAGTTATAAGTTTACTGTGGCTGGCCTTCCACCAATCAAATGTCCATTTCACACAGTTTTCACATGTATTCTGCATTTCTGATTGAGGTACAGTCCTCTGTAGTGATCCACAGAGAAACCAGTGCTAATTCTAAGGGTCGTCACACCCCAAAGCTCACTAGCCTCCCCTCCCCCACCTCAGCCTTCACACAGCGCCTTAAATCAGGGAAAGGTTTCCCTGCCAAGGAATCTGTGCCCAAAGCAGGCCAAGCTGAGTTTTTTCAGCTATAAATAGATTCTCAGCAGGCCTTGGAAGTGTCTAAAAACACCCAAAATACAGCAGTTTTGGGTGAGGTGGGAGATTGAGGCCAGAAGACAGGAATGAAGTCACAAACAAGTTAAATTGAGGCCAGCATCAAGGATTCTGATATTAACGGCGTTTTCTTTCTCAGAAAGAACTAGCTGGGGCAGTTCTTGACTCTGATTGGCCTCCCTACACCTGCTAAATTATTTTGTTTCTGCTGGCTCATGCCCCTCTGCCTCTTTCTAGCTTGTTCAGAAACTAATTTCCACTGGCTCTCCTTGTGGGCATCATTTCCAGGATTACTTTGGGTCATAGAATTACTTTTTCTCTTTACATATTCTTCACCTTGCTATTCCACATGGCTCTTAAAAATCATCTTACATATGCGTGCTCGTGCATGCGCATGCACACACACACACACACACACACACACTCATGTGGGGGGAAAATAATAAACTTGAAAAAATATAATGACTGAAAGATGTTTATTGTAAAACAAAGTTACAAAAAGAAGTGAAAAATTTCAAAAACATAAGAATTGATGATATGGTCCAAATTATATAACACTATGGACATAGATTAATGTTAATTCTACTGTGTAATTGTATAGACAAAACTATAATAGGACATAAAAAGTGGTAGGAAGTATGACATAATATTTATAGGAATTTAACCCCATGTGATGCAATTATAAGTTATTTTGAGGTTTTAAATATAGTTTTCTTAACTCAAGATTGTCCATATTGGGCATGTGTAAATTTTATAATAAGAAAACCTACTTTGAAACCAATTACTATTTTTTACTCTCTTTTTTCCTATCGTCTGGTATATAAACTTTTCTGAAATGACAGTAGATGTGTGCTGCTGGTGGCGGATGGGATATGTAACGTTGGAAGAGAGGAGGAGAGACCACTGTGTTCAAAGGAATGAATTTATGCTATTGCTTTAGATATAAAATATTTTACATGAATTGCCTGAGACTTTTCACTCACCAACATTGGTTATAAGCTATAATGAACATGGGCAGGATTTTGGCAACTCAAAATATGTTTTGCCTTTCTAAGAACAGTTTTCTTTCCAGAAATTACTTTTTTTATCCATTCTAGTGCAACTGTTATCAGGAGTCTTTGGGTTGGAGACAGACACACAAGCTGTTTAGCTATTGAAACCTCCCTTTCACATGAACTTGAATTCTTTTAGTAAAAGGACTCAAATTGATTGGAACCCCATTAGGTCCTGGCAGCACCTGCCATTTCAGCTTCCTTATCCTGAAAATGCTTCTTAATTGCCTAATCCCAAGACTAAACAACTTTCTGTTGCTTAAGTTAATCAGAAGTGCTTTCCTTGATTGCAACAAAAAGACTTGAAAGTTACTGTATAAGTTGACGGAGACAGCTCTCTGCTTATCTCTATGGAAGCCTGGTTTTTAGGTTTGCCTTTGGCCAGTTCAGGTCATTTGAATAACTGACCAAGTAATGATTTATGGTGCACCACTTATAGCCGCTATTCCCCTGGTGACAGCTAGACCAGATTGCTTGTTGGTAGGTTTCATCAGGCGGTAACCATTTAGCCTGGCTTGATTATTATGGCCAGAAGGTGTAAAGACTTCCTAGGTCTTGGGAAGCCAACACTCCTCTCATAAATTTTGGTTATTTAATCTGTAGAACAAGCACCTCCTTATGCAAGTGAGAAAAATCCTGCAAAGTTGTACCCAAAGGTCTTTCAGATCCTATGCTTGAGAGCAAGGCTTTCTCTTGGTGCACTGGAGCTTCAGCCTTTGTTTGAGGCCTATGTGAATGAGTGTGGCACAGCGCTGGAACCTGCTCTTTTTATCATTTGATTTATTTTTATTAGTTCATGCTTGTAGTACACAGTGGTTACATTTATTGTGGGGAGTTTGTACATGTGCATAGCACATCTTCCTTCCTTTTCGTCCTCTTCCCCTTCCATCCTTCCCTGCTTCCTCCAGATTTTGTTCCCATTCCCATTTGAAAAAGCTCTATTTTCATTTTTTCTTTGATTTTATCTTTTTAAAAATCCCTTTTCTATCCCTCATCTCTCCATTCCTTCTCTGTGTTTTTCCTCTTCTCGTTTGAAAAATAATCTCTCTACTTTCTATTATCTATCCTTTATTTTGCTCTTTCTTTATGTTTTTTATTTCTCATATAAGAAAAATCGTGAGATATTTCAGTGTGTGTGTGATTTATTTCACTTAACATTACTGCCTTAAGATCCATTCATTTACCTACAAATGCCTCAAGTTTATCCTTCTTACTTACGGCAGAGTAATTTTCCATTGTGTGTAAATGTCACATTTTCTTTATCCAGTATTTTTGTTGATGGGGATGTAGGCTTTTTCCAGTACTTAGCTATTATAAACTGTGCTGCTATAAACATAAGCATGCCCGTACAACTGTAATATAGCTTTAACTCTTTTGGGAAGATTCTTGGAAGAGGAATAGCTGGTCAAATGGAAACTATCATTCTAGCTTTTTAAGGAATTTCCATATAGAGTACTTTCAAGTAATCTAACCTGGGTGAACTGTAGGCACCCCAACTGGCATAGAAATGAAGAGCAGTCTGACAGTGACAGAAGACCCCCAAGAATGGAAAGGTCTGGACAGGGAGCAGGTGAGAACCCCACATGAGATGGACAGAGGGGATTGTATGGCCAGATAGCCTTTAACAACAGCTCCAGAAAATGACTTCTTCATAGATGTATGAAAAGTGAAGGGGCAGTCTAGACAGCTTTCATAAGACACTAGAGATGAAGATGAAGTCAGGAGAAACTTGTACCAGCCTCTCACTGTGCATGGAGCCCTTTGCTGGGAGCCACGGCTTAACACAGAGCTGGGAGCACGTTTTAGCTGCTTGGATGCTTCCTTATCTCCACTCTTCCATGTGATTTCTCTCCTCTGGTTTGCTTCTGTGCAGGTGGGTTCCACCTGCCTGTGGTTGCTTTTGTTTTCTCCTCCTTTTAAGTGTTATAGTAAAACTTTAAAAAGAAGTTTTGTTGGGTACATATGCTGACTATAGAATGCATTTACTATGTGGCCCAAGACAGTTCCTCTTCACTCAAAAAAAAAAGTGAGGAAAAGGAAAAGGTGGTTTGTGAGTTGGACAATTTGCCTGTTCAAAAATGTTATCTATTTACTGTGATCTCATGTGATCTTCTAGCTCACAGAGAATTACAAGACTCACTTACATCACTGTACTATCTTGGTTATGTTGACATACTTTTAAAATCTCCTCCATTGGCTGTGAACATCTTGTCTCTTATCTCCCCATCCTGGCAGCACTGAGCAAATGCCTAACACACAGTAGTTCTTCAGAAAAAAATTTTATGTATATATATGTATATGTATTTGACACCAAACTATCAAAAGCTCAAAGAAGCTTATGTTTTTCCTTCTATTTCAAGTCATAGTTTTGAAAGTGACAAAAAACAACCCCAGGGAAAAAAGAATGTTCATATGAATCTTATATCTTCTTTTATAAAATGGAAACAATGAAACTTCTTAGTTTGGAGGGCTGTTTTTAGGGTTCCATGGGCCAGTTTTTCTAGAGTACCCAGCTTGTGGTGAAGAAGGCTTTTACTTCATGTTATTATTCAGTTAACTTGTTCAGTTTTTACCAGCAAGGAGTTTGCAATATAATCGAGGCTGCCAAAGTCCTTGTACTGTGTATCACCCGTGCCCTAGGTTATACTTCTATATTCTGTTTTTGCAGCACTTCCTGTATGTTCATGTGTTGGAAGAGGGAGCAAAATACTTTCCCCTTGGCCTCATGCTAACTGTAAATTCTCCAGGAGAATTGGTGGGTATTTCCCATCAGCCATCTCTACACTGATCTTGTCACTTTTCAATTTTTAAGGCACTAGATAACAAACACAGACTGCCCAGATTGATCAAGAGGAAAATCATGCACAAAGAATGCCTCTGTTCAGGTGAAGACAGAACTCTAAGTTTAAGAAATATATAATATCTTCACTGAAATCATTTAGCTCACACCACAGTTTGAAGGTTGAAGTAACTGAAATGACTGAACAGTGTGCTTCCAATTTATTTTTGTCCATCACTTTTGACCCTATGTGTGCTAACTTCCATGGACGAGGGTGACACCCAGGGGCACGTATGTAAGTTTCCCTCGTCCTAATAACTTGGGAGCAGCTCCTGAGTGCTTAGAACACGGGAGGGTGAAATCCAGGAAGGCTTCCAGGGGAATTGCCTGGAGAAGCAGCAGGAATCGCTGAGATGTCTCTCTCCAGAGAGGTCTGGGATCTCCTTACACCTAGCTCTGGCTTTGCAAAGCCTGAGCCACCGGAAGAAACCAAGGGAAGCGACTTGTCACAGCTTTGAGGGATGGATGGTGTCACTTACGGTGTGAGACACTCCAAGTATTAAAATCCACCTTTGAAGGCACATGGTATATAAGCACGAGGGGATCTGCAATGTTATTTATGAGAAATCAAACAAAACACAAATTTGCGGCCAACTAACCACTATTTGTGCTTTTAGTACTAGAATCTGGCACCAAGATTCAGAAGGTCTGAGATTAGTAATCCATAGTCTGGAGAAATTCCTTCAACAATAAAAGTACTTACTGAAATTTCGTCATGTTTTCTGATGAGGATTCTTTTTTCTTTAAATTTAAAATTTCACTGGACATTCTGATTATTTACTATCTCCAATGGGCCACTAGATGGCAACATTGTTCTTTTATGGTAGTGTTAACTACACTAACAAAGTAGAGTTCTTTTAAAAAAAAAATCCCGCCAAACCTAGTAATTTAAATATATCTTGCTGTAAAATGTAAACAAGTAGGGCATATTCAATTATTATTTTGTAACTGACTTACTTAAAATGTGTCCTAAACAAAGTTCTATCTCTGTGCATCCTTGGAGAACAGACGTTTAGGTATCTCTGGCTGCATCTATACCCTGTGACCTCTTCCAGTCTTTGTGGATACAAGAAACCTCCTAGTGTTGGAGAATTTATTTCATTCAACTAGGTATTTCTTGATTTTGCAACATCTTACTTTCCATCGGAGGCATATTAAATAGATGATTCCAGGGACTCTCCTCAAAGATTCTGCCTTGGCAAATATGAAGTGGGCATGAGTACCTAAATTTTTAATAACATTTCTATGTGCTTCTGAATATCCTCAAGTTTTGGATACATTCTAATGTTCTCAATTGCTCCAGAAACAGGATTCTCCAAATCATAGGAATGTCCTAGACACTGCACAGCTTGTAATCTCAGGTACTTCGATCACAAGCTGGTAGCCAGAGTGGGTAATATAGCAAGATTCTGTCACAAAATTAAAACAAAATTAAAAGGGGTGGGGCTATAGCTCAAGGCAAGACCCTGGGCTCAATCCCAGTGTGATACACATACACACTCACAGTCATATGAAGTTTAATTCTGTTAAAACCTGTCAGATTCATTTTTTGGAGAAAACAGTCTTAAATATTTCATTTTTAAAAAATTCTGTTTCACTGGAAAAATAGTGCTGCTCTAGTATCTAAAATACTCATTCACCTATGTGTTAAAACAACAATTACACCACAATTACAGTTGAGTCTAAATCTGCAGGTGATAGCTTGCCAATGGCATCCCCAATCCTGTATCTCTATGGTTTTTATAATGGGAGGTTTTCATCTGGGGAGCAGTAGATGTCTACAGAAATAATCTCAGTCTTTCAAGAATAGTGCTTCCCTATTATTATGATTTTTAAATGCCATAATGTATAGCTTAGGAAAATCATGATCATTTTTGGAAAATCTGAGAGTCCCTCAGCAACGTTAAGTATTATCCTCCGGCTCCTGCCCTTTGTGCTGAGAATCGAACCCAGGACTTTCACACTAATCTATATTCTTACCCACATCCTCCAGGCTAGTCTTGAACTGGGAAATCCTCCTGTCTCAACCTCATTTTACTCCTTTGCTCTTTACCTTTTGCTTTTCTCTCCTTTCTCCTTTTCTTCCCTTTCTCTCCTTCCTTTTCTCTCTCTCTCTCTCTCTCTCTCTCTCTCTCTCTCTCTCTTAATTACTTTCTGCTTCTTCTTCTGTTTGTGTCTCTTTTAATCTCTGTGGTCATTCACTCTGTCTTTATTTACTCTTTGGATTAAGGTAATAGACAGAGATCAATTATTCTCTGTTCAAATGTCATTTGCTTTTACCCATTTGAATTAATCAGCCTCATGTACTTTTGTTTTTTATCTAATATTATCTTTTCAGTTCTGTAGTTAGAAATCATGAAGATATCATGGGGATTAGTATTAAAAATAGCACCATCCTTTTCTGATATAATCTGTGACTCTATATAAAGGTCTCCCTAATGACAAATGGATACACCTAGTGCTTTCTTGAATGGGTTTACACTTAAGTTACAGGTACAGTTTAAACATCACAGAACAGTTTTATTCTGATAGAAAAAGACCTGAGCACCATGGCTCTGTTCTGAAAGAGTCAGATCTACTACTCATGGAATGGTACCTATGTGATTTTTTTTTTTAATTGCAAGAAGGTAGATTCTGGGAAACTTGGTGCATTGCTACATTCCTTTCTCCTTTCTCTGCTTCTTTATGAAATTCTTGAACTTAAAGACAAGAAGATTTCTATGTATTTCTAGTTCATAGAAAACACTTCTAATTTTTAAATGACAATTAAAACAACCGCCACCAGCTAGGAAACAGAGCATTATTGAAATATGCTTTGGCTTCAGGATCGGATACATAATGTAAAGGGGTTTTGTTGGGGTGACCGCTTATTTTTCATGTCATTATTGGGTACACATGCACCACTCCTTGAGTTCCTGTGATGGCCTTTGGCAGTGGGAAAGGAATAAACAGAACAGTCTATTCAGGGTCGGAGTTGTAACTTAGAGGCAAAAAACAATCTCTAAACCTGGACTGGAAAGTTGTCTCAGAGCCTGGCCACCAGAGGGACCTGAAGTTCTGCTCAAGTATTTGGGGTCAGGGATGGGAGTTCCCGTGTCCAAATAAATACTTATTTTAATGGAATTTCATTTCTTGCTCTTCTCTTTAAAAAAATGCAAGAGAATTATCTGCAGGAAAACATTGAGATTTAGATCAAAACAGAAAAATGAAGCCGTACTCCCTTGTGAGAGAGCTGAACCCAAACTCTTCCCTTCCTAAAAAGTGTCAGTGATTTTGATTAGCAAGAATCACTGACATGACAAATCAACCCTGTTTTAATTTTTAAACCCACACTTGAGGTGCGTTTCACAGCACCTTGTGCCTGTGCAAACTAAAAAATTAAAATAAAATAAAAATTTAAAAGATTTTAAACCAAAAAGGGGGTGGGAGGGGGCAGAGGATAAGGGAAAGTCTGCATTTAGAAGATGCTAGATTTTTAAATACCAGAAAACCCTGTCCTGGTTTCCAAATGTTTACCTTTCTGCAAGGCTGGCCCACAGAGTGCCTTCTGTCTTCAAAAGCAAATCCTGGCACCTAGAAGATTGGACTGACAGTGAGTATTAAAATGACTTGTTTAATGAGCAGCATGATTGAACCGCGTAGAGAACGCTGGAGACTTTTCTCACGAGGACTGGGTTTGGTGTTTGTATTTTGTTGTGTTGTGTGCTTCTACTGTCCCTTATTTTGACAAGCTATCAGAAAGTTTGGAATGAGGATGGGCAATTTTTTTTAAAACCCAGTTGCTAAAAAAGAGATGGTGTGTCTCCTTACCTGCCTCTAATGGAACAGGGGCTGTGCCCCTGAAGTGAGGGAGCTTGGCAGGGGAACAAGGCCCGAGACTCTGCTGGTCTGAGTATTGCTGATGAACAGGGACCATGATAGATGTGCTTTTTTTTTTTTTTTAAGCACTAAGCTGCCCTCCACTAAGTAAAGGCTATTTACTAAATGGTAAGGAAACTGCGGATTCTTGGGGCTGGGGAGAATTGTCCTCCAGTGATCATTACCTTGTGGCAGCTTCCAGTCTGTATTCTCCTGCCAGGTCTGACTCTGTTTAAGTTGCCTGCCTCTTCCTTCCTATAAGATAATTATCTACCCTCATCCTTATTCCTTCATGGTCTGGGCAAATTCTGCTTCTCACCCAGTGAAAGATCATTTTCCTTAGAAATCTAACTTATATTTCCCTTCATATATATAAGGTGAATCTTTTTTTCATGCTGGAAAAATGAAAAACATCACTTTTCTTTGCCAATATATATGTTCTAAATTCTTTTTATGCATTTGCCACTTTGCCTCTAAAGTTAGGACTTCTCAATAAGTTCAACTTTTTCTTCTCAATTATTTTGAGCTGTTTAGCATTTTTCTTATTCATGGAGTCATCCCCTGAAAACAAGACACATGAAATAATTAGTAAATACTGAGTTAAAAGAAATGCAGGATATGTCAACAACCATACACAAAAGCAGAGCATAAGCCTAGTACTGCAGAAAATCTACATTCATAGCTTACTTGTAGAAAGAATAAAATTATGACTTCTGCAAGTAGACAACTTTATTCTCTCCTGTTTGATAGAATAAGATTCATTTGCTCACAGAATTCCCTGGAAACACACAAGTGGCTAGCAAATATTCTAAAATTATAGCCTTAATTCTCTTATCCTGGACTTTCCATATTTTTACATACTGTTTTTTCTTTGTGTCTTCAAAGAAAAAAGGAATCTATGTTGTTCAAAGACTTAATATTATTCACCTCCTTCAGAATCATTTATCAGGGTAGGTTAAATTCTGGGCTAATACCATACATCTCTGAAAGACTGGAAGCATGGATTTCTTTTATTTTAAAGGCATAGGAACATATTTTTAAGAAGAAAGGATTAACAGGTGCAATCGACTTTATTGAGCTATTACAGCATTGTCCTCAAAGAGAAAACCTGCTCTCGTTTAGACAAATTTCTCTATTTCCCAAAGTTTAGGATTTCACTGATGTTGTAGTAGATAAGGTGGAATAAAATGAAAACAGTAAGAATTTATTTGGGAGAAAGCTTCATGGAGAACACATACTGAGCCTGGCAATAATTGGCCAAAGAGTGATTGTTTGAGGGGAAAAGTGTCGGGTCAGAAGAAAACATGCGATGGTACTGAGCTGCAAACTGGGTGGTGGTGGTGTGCACACAACACAGCAAGACAAAACACAATGTGTAGAGACGTGTGTGCATGCAAGTGTGTGTGTGTGCACGCACACACGCGTGCGCTCGCTCTGCTGCAAAGGGTTTTTTACCTCCTGGGTACACAGAGAGTAAGGAGGAGGTAATCAGAATTGTCTTGCTTGATTCATTTCCTCTTTTTTAGATGACCAACCCCCATACGTACACGCTTTTGATCTGTAAATAGAGTGGGGAGGATTCACTTTTAAACAAAACAAATGAAAACAGGACACATCTGAGAAAAGCTGGCATGAGCCGAGCACAGCTGTGGGGCCGGTTAGAACAGAAAGGGTCTTAGAGGTGCTGAGCCTGGGAGGTCAGAGTGCAGGAAGTGGCGCTGGGGCCTGGGCCCTGCACTGTGCTGCTGAAGGTGTTTTCCCCGGACTTACCCTTGCATTTCTGAGTTAGGATGGGTCATTTAGTCTTGGCCTTTTCTTCCTGTCAGTGCTCCTCTTCCTTCCTCTTCTCAAGGAGAAAATAATTCTGAACTGACAACGTAAATATTTGCTGGTTTTTGATTTTGGTAAATTAAGCAACACTGTCATGTAAGCCAGACCCCCGGAGAGCTGCACATTCTGCCTGGAGTAGAACAGTTTGGTGAATGGTGCAAGAGGCAGCATGAAATCTGCCTTCTCATTCACTGCAGAGATTTCTGACTCTCAACCATAAAAGCCATGTTTTTCCACAAAAGTTGTTTTTTCTCAGATACTATGAATTTTGGAACCAACATTGTTCAAAAAGCAGCAAACCAAACCCTGATTTCCTCACCCATAAAATAAAGAGGATAACCACCTATCACATGGTTTACGTGAAGAAAGGTGATGGGTCCACTCTACAAGAGAGATCATCCCCCACAACCATAATGAAGGTCAAAAAAATTGGGGTATCTGATGTTGCCCAAATTGGGGTGAGTTGCTTACTCAGTGTCAATTGTTATTATTAGTTATGCTTGCAATGAACAATAACATATACGTAAACTTTAACCATAAGTCCAACATTAGGCTCAATGCCAGAAATAAAGAACATCTGAGAGTCACTTCCAGTTCTCAACCACGGACAATTATTGAACAGCAAGAATGCAACGAATGCTACAGGTACACAAGTGCCATGATGGAGAACTAGTGGAAACCTGCCGTAAGCACCCAACCCAGCCTGGGGATCATGACCCAGAATTAGAGGTAGTGTAAATATACATGTGCACAGTGGAGAGGTAGAGTAACCTGGCGGGCAGAAGCCAGTCGGGGAAGCGCAGATTTGTATGCAGCTTGCTGTAATCAGAGTGGGATGGAAGCAGAGACAACCAGAGAGGTTGAAAGTGGTGGGGTACCATGCATGCTGCAGGGAGGAACTCCAACTTTACCTTAAATACAGTGCGAAGTTGCCAACAAATTGTGAATCGTAGTCAGACTGGATCTACTTTGCTGTGGGGAAGTATCTCCAAGAAAGCGAGATTAGAGGAGGGTGAGATTCAAGACTGGAGACGAATTGGGCAGCCAAGAAGCTCCACTGGGGAGGCTGGACTAGGGTCATGGCATCTAGACAGCCAGATTTACACCTTGTACCTTCAAGCAACCATGCAGCAGTGAGTGATTCGCATTTGTCTGTCTTTGAATATTTCCTTTGGTGTTCATTTTCTAACCTGCTTTCCACTTTGCTCTCATATGAATGATTTGAATCCTTTTGTGCTGCTTGTCTGTGAGCACGGCTCCTCAGCTCTTTTGTGGCGTGGAGATGGAGTGAAGGACAGCAAAGAAAGATAGAAGAAAGAGAGGAGGATAGAAGAAAATGCACTTTAGAAATAGTTCCTCTTTCTATAAATATGTGTGTTTCAAAATAACTATAAAGCATCTTTCCTGGCTTTGACATGGTTTGGGGAAAGGTTTTATATTGGCCTCTGTGCATGCTTCCACCATTAAATGCTTTATACCCTTGTTGAGGATGTGACCCAGATGGTTTTAGCATCTTAGGGCCATCTCCAGCTTTCCTCTTCTGTTTAACATCTGACCATAATGCGGACACCGTGCTTAAATGAGCGCAGTCAAGGGAGTTTTCAAGCTCATCACTTCTTTATCCAGCAAGGTGTGTGGAAGGAGATTTGTGCAGCCAGTCGATACAAAATTGCCTAACCCCAAACCCTTTGAATTCAGACAAAGGAAGTTCTCAACCTGATTGGAATTAACCTACCCGGACTTGCCTTTTTTGCTTCACCTTTGATGAAGTGAAGAGGATACCGATCGGCAGGCGGGGAAGCCTGATAGGTGCTAATGGGGGGTTTTCAAGTTTGTCTTGCTTTCCTTAAACTATTAAGAAAGAACAAAAACCATTATTTAGAATAGAATCGGTTTCCAGGAAGGGAAGAAAGAAAACTGAGAATCTATTATTAAAGAAAGAAATAGAGCCAAGGTGGTGGGGTGGGGGAGAGGCCTCCTCACATCTCCTGGCCAGGTGCTCTGTGCATATAAATGTTTCAAGTTCAGCTTTCAGATCAAGGGAAAGTCTGTAGGGAGCCTTGTTTCCTAGAGGTCTGCTTGCTAGAGCTGCTCCGGAATACAGGCTGTCCATTTTTATTTGGTTATTAAGGATTAAAGAGGGCAATGATTCTGGAATGGTGGTTCCTTGGTTTCCATTAACTTTGTACAAGAGAGTGAAAAGCAGGCTTCCAAGGGACGGTTTGCATATGTATTTCAGGTAACAGCTCACCTCCTTCCATGTGTCTTGTTTAACTTGAAATTGCCCTTCCTCTCATGAGCTCTTGGAAGAAAGATGCTTGGTTGCAATGATTGGGAATCTCTATGCCTCTCAGAAATCCTCCCGGTTTTTTTGCAGGAGTGTAGAGGGAAGATGAAAAGAATTTCGCATTAGATAGATGGATGCTCCACATACTACAGGTGAGCGATTGCCTAGGAAAGCTACTTGCTGTTGCCTGAGTTGTCTGAGCTTTTGGCCTCTGAATGCACTGCCAGGGAGCCAGGCCATCGCACCATGTCTACATTTGCAAGTGCTGCCTTTTGTGTGTTTTTGCACAGCCTGTCAACTAAAGGTAACTAAAGGATGGTCAAAATGATTTTCATAAAGTGACTAAGTTTAATGACAAAGTAACACACCCCTGAAAATGCTTCTAAATGCCTGTTCCAGAAACACTCATTAAAATAAAAGAGGCAATGAAGAGAGAGCTCAACCTTCAAAACTAACACACCAATTTCCTAATTGAATCCAAGCAAAGTTTTACTGGGAAGTCAGAGTTTATTAAAAAAAATATATATATATATATGTATATATATATATATATACATATATATATATATATATTCACTCTCTGTTGTCAATGTGTTTCAATGCACAGAACCCAGGAATTTCTAGGCAGAGACAAAAAGTTTGAATATAACAAAGCAAAAGGACTTGTCCCATGTCACTTGGTTAGCAAATCAAGAAATTGAAAATGAAACCTACATACTAAACTTCCATTCTTGAGCTATCTGGCAGCATTATTTTGGTTTCTATATTGCACATTTTTCTCCATCTTTTGTAACACTGACATTGACGGTGTAATGCAAATGGCAAAAGATCCAAAAAAGTTTTGGGACCGTGTTTCCTACTGTATATCTTTAATTAAAATTCTTGTATGCTCATAGCCTAATTTATGCTACAACCTTGTATTTTCATTTTCATGGATATTCAATATCATAGTTATTTTAACAGTTATAAATATTTGTTATATGTTCATAGTCATTATTACCTAATAATGAGCACAATTAAAGATTAATTTTACTTAGTGGTTGTGCTGATCTGCTTAATATGTGCTTCTCCTGTGTGACATGGAATCATAGCTTAGAAATAAAGATTGTAAAATATGTTAGTGCTATGCACAGTCACTCTTGAAACTTTGTGTGATACTTGCTTCTCTTTCTGCTTTGAAAATGTTCCCAAGCACTATCTATCTTTGGTCTCAGATGCAGAGTCTCTTAGAGATGATACAGTCAGGGAGCAGCACTGGGTCTTAGAGGAAACTCATCACATTTGCTGGGTATGGGAATTCACTAGTGTTGGATTTGGTTGTGGTCATTTGTGGGATTTGACTTATTCTCTTGCCTTTATTAGTGAAGCTTTAATATACAGACCCACAAGAAAAGGCTGGAGGTCTCACATTTGTATACCAAATTTTCATTCAGTTCCTACTACACTTAGGAAGAGAGCATCCTTAGTATCCAAGGATCCAGTACCCAACTGGAGAAACGAGTCCATAGTGGCGGCAAAAATTGAGGAATGCATGATGAGAAGGTGGGGCCCTCACTAGGCAGGTCAAGAGTCACTTATGTCCCAGTGGAAACATTGAGTGGCAGTGGTAAGTGAAGGATTGATATGGTTTTAGCAAAACATTTACTAATGCAAAGGCAGTGAACTAATTATTTTCTGCTGAACTTCTTCCAACCAGCATGCACAGCAAAAAATTATAATAGCCTCATTGTTTTGACCAGATTTCCCTCCTAAATATTATATGTTATTATAACTCTGTGGTTTTTTGAGTTGTTTGAAGAAAGAACAATTAGAAAACAATGTAGGAAAATTAAGCTAATGAGCAGATCAACACGTCAAACTTACAACTTGTGTGATCAGTGGAAACTCAGATTGCAATTGCCTCCAGGTCTTTATCAGGTTTCTTTTTAGTTATTTTTTATTTTCAGGAACTTCTGTTTTGGTCTTATAATAACACTTGAGAGTCCATAACATTGGGTGATAGTTAGAGCTCATTTTCATGCATTTTTAAACAGCCCCGTGATCATGACCTAGTTTTAGTGGATTTATTTTTCCCATTATTCAGAAGAATAAACTGAGGATTAGGGGTGCACTAATAATCATGACCATTCAGTGGTAAAGACTAAATCTTAACTCCAAATCCAATCATATTTCTACCTTCCTGTTATGAATTCTCAATCAGATCTTCAAAGATTTTAAACATAATCAGCAGTTGTGTCTGGAATTTTAAACATCCAATATGTGACTATCCTGGGAGCCAAGAAATCTTTAAATCACCCACTTTCCTAAGCAATACCTATGTCAGAAGTAAGAGTGAATTTGGGAATTTTTCTCAGCTTCAGAATGGAGACTCCTTTGGAAAAATAATTTCAATGGTTATGGATTACCAGCCCATTTGACCAGTATTTTTTTAAAAATATCAAACCCTCTGGCAGTTGTGTCTTACTTCTTCCTGCCACCAATGAATGGACCAACACACATTCAGACCTCACACAAAAATGCCAATGTCTGAACATTTTCACTGGGAACAGGCATGTTCAGTCAAAGCAGAGAGCAAATAAGGCACTTACTGTCTGCTGCAGCAACATTAGTATTATCTCTGTACAGATGCTTTTAGAAGTACAGAGTTAAATGCAGAGCCCTGGAGATGCCCAGAAGCATCTATGAGGTAAGCACAGCCACTCCTGGAAGACCTAAGAAACCAAAAATTTGTAGGATATACTTTTCACCGTGACAAAGTAGAGCAATGTCACCTATTTTAATGTGAGATTGACAGCATGAAATAATGCCAATAAGGTTCTTATAGGATGCAGAAAGGTAGAAGAAATATGTAGGCATACTTAGAAAAAGCCAGGGTATTATTAACTACTGATGTAAATTTGCCCTAGGGGAATAAAAAGGCTAAAATCTGAAGACAGCAAAGTCCGTCTGGCTATATATAGGTCAGCTAAGGAGAAACGGATGTGAAATAAACATTCATTAGGGATCTTTTGACAAGAAAGACTATTATATTAGTGAATGGCATTTGAGAAGTCAGAGGAGGAGAGGGTCAGCTTTGCAACCAGCCCTGTAACTGCAGAATGGAATGTGCTGTGCATAACTGGCCTGAGACTGTCCTTTTAATGGCAGAGGTCGAGCTAGGCAAACCCCCGGGGACATCCCAATATGCTGGCGTCCAGTGGCTCATTGACCTATTTCACGCTCATCCTTTCAGTTGCTGTTAACTTAAATGAAAAAAGGGTTCCACACACATGTGTACCCACATCCATCCATATTTATTTAAGGATGCAGTCTGGATCCTATTTATCCTTCTAACTTTCTAAGTGGAGAAAACAGTGTCTCAGGCATTCGAAAAATCTGGCGAAGCACAACTGCTTTAACCAAAGGGAAAAGCAGAAGTGCGGCCAGTTCATTGAGTCAAGCTCGTTGTACCAGGAGGATGACTGGAAATGTGCCACTAAGGATAAGACTGAATATTTCCAACACGGCCACTAGAGCCACACACCCACCACTGCTCATGCATGCGTGCAATGCAGGAACTGCATTTTCACACTCATGTCGATCCCCTTACAGAGTTTCACAGACAACAGTACTTCCTTTGTGAAGATGGTGATGGTGGTAATCCAATTTCATAGTTGCCTAGAATTTGATGTTATGACCAAATATTAGACATATTTATGCTATATGAAACAGTACAAACTGTACATTTAGGAAAGTAAAGGGATTTTAAGGTTTCAACCATGGATTTCACTACCCTGTAATTCAAGTCTTGCTTTTTATTTTTCATGAAAATAGAACCAATATGCTACTGTTCTCAAAACAAAGAAGTTAAAGACTGGAGCTTAGGTATTAAGAAAGTTAAGGATGAGACTTAACTTTTAGCCATTATCAGTTTATTTCATTTAATAATCAGGTCATGTCTTTATTCTGCTGCTATGAAACAGAGACAGTCGAATTAGTCAGACAGTAATCAATTTATTCCTATTTATTGAATGCCAATTATATACTAAAAACTATGATAAGTATTAAGGATGTATAAATATGACAAGGCCTCTGCCTTAGAAGATCTGACAGCTAAATGAAACAGGTAAGAATGCAGATAAATAATAATAGAAATCCTCCAGTTGAGACATGATCAGTGTTTCCTTGAAATTTAGAGGAAGAAATTCTGCCTTAGGGAAATGACATTTCATTTGGGTCTTGTACTTTTTTAATTCTCTGCAGAAAGATAAAGCAAGGAGGAGTCTATCCTCATAGCCCAAAATCTATCTGCCAAAATGACTGAGATTTGTTTTAAACTATGTGTAGTTTTTCAGCTTTCAAAATGCATTCTGTGTAGGTCTTGAAAAATACCTACACCATGGAAATTATTCTCCCCATTTCACGTGTGGGAAAACAGAGACACAGCAAAGGGAATAATGTGGACCAGGGTCTTGTAAGGGTCAGGGGGAGGTCTAGTTTCAGACCTTGGCTTTCTTCTGAGGCACAAAGCTGAAGTATGTCCTCTGGTTTAACCTTGCTTACATAAAATAGTAAAGGCCAACTCCATCCTTTCATTAACTTCTTATTTAAAGCAGAGAAGTTTTCATTTCTGCTTCTACTGAATGGATAAATGTTCATCTGGCCCAAGTCCCTGTTAGCAGAAAGAGGATCCACCCTACTGGGCAAGGCCTGTGTTCTGTTCAACCTAATATTGTGTTGACAACAGAGGCCTCCAGGGATTTGCCGGGAAAGGACATAGTTTTCCTCCCTGACATTAACCTTAAAGGTTAGGTGTACTCTCAGTAGCCATTTATGACTCTGACATTCATAAATTTGGTCAAAACCTTTATGAATCCATTTATATTCCTGGCCTGTACCTCCTTTGTGATAATGAGCTCCATGCGTTTATTATTTTCAGTGTAAAGTCATCCTTCTTTTTATTTGTCCTCTACCCATCCCCCTCAAATTTGAGGGGTTCTACGACTTCCTGAGAGGAACTGAGAATTAAAATCATGTGCTTTTGTTTGTTTCTACACGATATCCAAAATTCCCCAGTTTTATTTTATTTTGTCTTGAGCAAGGATAAATAGAACTGCATATTGTATTTCTACTGTGAAGAAGCCAATATTTCATTTAAAGATTAGGAATCTGTCTTCTGGCACATTTTCCAGTATCCTTTTCAGTGATGCTGAAATGGGCTCCAGATTTCCATTAGAATACACTCATTCTGGGATTCCTAATGTGCATTTGCATCTTGAAGGCAGCTCCTATCTGGCCCTGGGGAAGCTGGAGATAATTTTTGTTCTAATCTGTAAACTACTTTTGGGAAGTAAGTGTACATTATATTATGTTATATATGTATGTATATATATATAAAACTGATTATAACTGATGCATCATAGAATATCATAGAGTAGTAGGAGTTTGCTGGTCTGGTTGTCAAGAATCTAGTGCTCTAAAACCTTCACTGGACTGGTGTTTCCAAGTTTATGTGATTAAAGTTGAATCCATCAGTTTCCAAGGTCTCTTGCAACTTTAAAATTCTGAGGTGCCATTTCTTTGACCAATGGCTCAGTGACTTAACAGAATATAGCCAATTCCAGCCTCTCTGAGCAACAGCAGCCATCCACAGGCTCCATGATGATTCACTGGCTCTCAGCACTGCTGAAGGCTGTTAGATGATCACACATCCTGTTTTCTTTTATTCACATTGGTGATTTCCCACCACAAAGATCTCAGTAAATGAAAAAAAAAATTATAGTCCTTTCTTCCCATTCCCTTGCAGTAATAATTAATGTTGTGTTTTGGATCTAGACTCCCCTCTCTCTTCCTCCTGTGCCTATGGGTGGGGCTTTGGGAAGACAGCTGAATCTTCAAGGTTCTGTACTCATCACAGAAGCATCCACAGATGAATTCAGTGGCAGAGTGTGCCTTTAGGAAGTGGGGTCTGGCCAGAGGAGGCAGATCCTTGTGGACATGACCTGGAAAGATATGTTGCTTTCTCCAGCTCCTCCTTGGCTTTCTGTTTCCTGGCTGCCATAATACGAGCAGCTTTTCCTCCACCCAGCCCTGTCTACCATGAACTTCTGCCTTGGAGCCTGTTGACTATAACCATGGGCTCTTTTAAGTTGTGGGTATTGGGTATTTCTCTCAGCTGCCAGGGAAGCAGCTAAGGTAACTGCCTTTCCTCTAGGTTATATTTTGATGGATGCACTTATTTTAGGTTCCACAATCTGGTCCTATTTTGAGGCATAGCTTGAAGGATCCTTTTGGATCCCCTCTTTTCAAGTGTTCACCTTGATAATTGATTAGTTTCATCCTTTAGGAATCATTATTAACAAAGATAAATATTGACCAAAGTCACTCCCTTTGAATCTTTGTGATTGTTCAAAATCTTGACACAGATGATATCCATCTCTACATATGTTTGCTGATCTGAGTTAGAAATGTTTTCAGCATTGGCTACTTTCTGGTTTTGCCACAAGAGATAAATATTTGGTAGAATTATTTTTTTACTCACCATTTTAAAAATGATGAGTGGAGGGCAATGAGGTCCTCGGACATCAGAACATAATAACACTCTCCACCACAAACAAATACTCTTCTGAGTCCAATCATGGCCTGGTCTTCACCTGCTCTACTCAGGGGCACTATTAGTTCAAGCATGTGATTTATAATTCATGGCATGGTGGAAGCAT
This sequence comes from Hydrochoerus hydrochaeris, assembly GCA_004027455.1. Taxonomy (NCBI): domain Eukaryota; kingdom Metazoa; phylum Chordata; class Mammalia; order Rodentia; family Hydrochaeridae; genus Hydrochoerus; species Hydrochoerus hydrochaeris. The sequence goes on along the minus strand of PVLA01002225.1, from coordinate 56,628 downwards.
ATGAACCTGTGTCCAGCAATTTCATCTGTAAAACAAGCCCAGTGACACTCACATCATGGCATTTTGCTTGGGACTAAATTCATGATGCACTTCTGACACTCAGAATGGCTTGTGAATACTGATTTACTATTTATTGCTTTCAAATTATTCAGTTAAGCCATCCAACAATTCAAATTGGAAAACACAACAGTATAAGTAGTGTATGGAAGTTGCAGGACATCAACTCCTGGAGTCACAAAAAGAAAAAGGCTGCTGGCTGTAGTGGTCCACACTTATAATCCTAGTTCATAAGGATGTAGAGACAGGATTGCCTGGGTAATTTACAGAGACTTGATCTCAAAACATAAAAAGGTTGGGGGTGTGTCTCAGTGATAGAGTACTTGCCTTGTATGCGTGAGGTACTGTGTTCAATCCCCAGTACAGAGAGAGACAGAGAGAGGGAGAGACAGAGAGATAGAGAGAGACAGAGAGAGAGAGAGAGAGAAAGAAACACAGAGAGAGACAGAGACAGACAGAGAGACAGAAAAGAAACAAAAAAACAAAGACAGAGACAGAGCAAGAGAGAGAGAGAGAAGGAGACAGAGACAGAGAGCCAAAGAAGCTGAGGCAGACAGACAGATGGACATTAAGATTTCAAGAGGCTCTAATCATGTGTTGCTATGTTCTTCTTACTTCATTGTTGGGATGATATTAACTGCAGTGATATTAAGTGGGTATTTCTCTTCATATCTGTCCAGGTTTGAAATCAGGGCTCTAGCTCCTTAAGTGATTTTTCTTGACAATAGAGTAGTTCATAAAGATACCTTATTAATGCTATGAGATTTATAAAACTAATTTTAAAAAATTGGGAGAGTTTGGGAGATGGGGTTAGGATGGCCCTGCAGAGGAAGTAAGATTCCTTCAGGCCAGAAAGAGGATTTTACACCAAAAGAAATGGCTGATCTGGGGACTTCAATGAAAGTTTCTTGTGTCTTGGGCCAGGAAAGAATCTGAGATGTGAGAAAGCATATGGTGGAAGACAGACAGGGAGAAGGTACTCAATTCCCTTTTTCCCTTTATCCAAGTTACTTCTTACAAATACCTTGCTCTTTTAAGCATTTTGTCAATATTTTAGATCTCACATTCTAGTTCGAAGAAGGCAAAGATTTTTCTCAGGGAATTTGTGAACTGCTAATTTGAAAATTTGGAAGCTGACAGGATGAGGGTTCACACACTCACTCTGGAGTGCTCCTTACTGGGGTACATTCTGAAGTGGGTTTTTTCCGTGACTAGAGAAAGCTGGGAGGCTTGGGAGGTGCTGGTGATGGCAATGTTTTGTTTTTTCTTTTCAGACAAAAGACTTATATACCCTGCAGACAGAGTGCCTAAGTTTTCAGCCTGGTCTCCACACTCAACTTCAGGCCTCATTTTTCTCAGCTCTGAAACAGGAATAAAAAGCAAACTTATTTAGCGTATCTTAAAAAGTGAAGGTCTATTACTTCATAGAACAAGAAATTCAGAATCAGGACAGCTTTACATTTGACTCAACATTTAACACTCTTGCTGGAGATCTAGCTGTCTCTTTCTCTCCCATCATGCTTAGCACATAGCTTTGGTACTTGAGCTTCTCAGTTACTGGTATGACATGGTTGTTTCCTTCTGATGTCTCTAAATTAGTGAACTTGGCTTCCAGAATTTTCAAAAGATTAGCCTTCTATTATCATACGTAGTAATTTCTCAAGGTAAAATATACTTACTTTGAATTAATTGTGGTAAAATGGAGATTATTTACAGAGATCAATTGCGACTGTTGCCCAGGGAAATTGATTTCTCTGAGCTTTTGGCCTGGGGATGGTAAATACTTGAAAAATATTAAGGATGAAACAGTAAAGAGGAAGAGAAGCAATGGCTTTGGAAATGCCTCATTTCCTCTGAAATAGTTTTTGGAAGATTAAGTAAATAACCATACAAATGCCTACCAAAGTGTATGACACAATAAGCCCATAATACTATTTAATAGTTGTTATTTTTATTTGTACTAGTATTTAATATTATTTCAGTACAATTGATTTCTTCCATGAATGATCTAGGGGCTCAACTACCTCTTAGTAGCTGGTTATATCTTACAGAATAGTAACTCTTATACTCTCTCAAGTATGCAGACAAAAGCTCATCTGCATCCTAACACATCTAGAAAAGCAGTGATTTTTTTAAGGCCTTGCTCTTCAGAGTGTGCACTCTACAGGCTCAGCAGGTCTGAATGATATCACATAGTCATCTGTTAGGTATTAACTGGGTCACCTTAAGCAAATTACTAGCTCTATCTTTATTGCCTCAACTTTAAATAACTATGGTCATGGTATCTGCCTCATAGACTTCTTTTGAACACCAAGTGGTTAATTCATTTGAACCAGCACCTAAAGAATGAGTTGTACATTGTAAAAGCTCCAAAAAATGTTAGCTTCAACAAAGCCAGGCCTCCAAGGCCCATTACCTAGATTTTTGACATGTCTTTTGGAACCAACTTGTACTATAGCATTGTTGTTGGCTTAGATTAGTGCTTAATTTTCAAGTTACATTTGAAGAAATTTTGTAATATCCTAATGGATTTCTAGTGGCACAGAGAAGAGAAAATGGGTATCACAAACACACTTAGTTTCATAGTGACTTGATTATAATAAAAGAATAGCTGTTCTCATTATAAATGCATTTAGCAGCAAATAATAGACTTATTGTCTGGAAGATTCACAGAAACCCGCTATTTTTCTCACATAGCAGAATAGTATTGCTGCCTACTTAGGGAAGAAATGCTTCACAGTGCCATAGCAGCTGCTGCAGCTCCAGGCAATGGTTCTACATTTACATCAGGAGAAAGGGCCAAGGACAACACAAGGAAATATCTACCTTTTATATCAGGAAGGCAAACACTTTCCCAGAATTCCCCAGAAAAATTCTTCAATTCTTCTTCTGTCCTATTGGGCAGAAATAGGTGACATCCCCAGGCTGCATCAGAAGAAGCTGGAAAGCTGAGTGCTGAGCCCTGCAGCTTCTCAGTGACAGGCAGGACAAGAGGAGGGAGTTAGGACCGGAAACCAAGATAGCCAGCCTACGATGTCTGCATCATACGATTTAAACATAAAAACCTCAAGTCAATGCACCAGATTTCACAGAGCCCAAGGCACCCACAGCTGAGTGGGGCAACAAGGCTCTATCATAGTGGTCGGTCAGCTGTTGCTAAATAACTTCTCATTTCCGCAGTTGCTTTAAGGAGAAAAATCTCCATTTTTGCTTCCCAAGATTTTCCTTGTTTTTTTTTTTTTGTCATTTTCTGTGCAAAACAAAGAAGGTAAGACTTGCCATTTAGCAAGAAAGAGGAAGCCTGCAGGTTGCCCTTGGTTTTAGGTGTGAAATCACTTTGAGCCCTACTTCGTGGTGCTGGGAATCCAAACCCTTCCCACATGCACCAGACTGGGCTCACAGGGCCTTACTAGAAATGGTCTATTTCCCATCTCTCAGTATTTATAACCCTCAGAGAAGAAAATAGGCTATACTAGGAAGTCATATTATGATAGAGAATTTGGCCTCCATAGTAAAAGATAAAGACATAATTTAGATTCATTTGGTTGAAAAGATAAATGCAGATAAAAGCCCAATAAACAGGAGCCAAGTGCCTTGGCATGAGAATCACGCAGACAATGGACCTGGCCATAGGCCATGGAGTCACTGGTGTCTGCAGAGGGGTGGGTTCTGAGCAGCAGAGAGGACCCACTGAGGCTCCCTCCCTGGTGCTGTGTGTGGATAAGAAGGGCTGAGCACAAACCACAGGGGAAGCCAGAGCAGGCAGCAAGGACTTCAAGAGGGTGAGCGAGCGCCAGTGGGAGGGAAGCAGCCAGTCTTCAAGAGCTGCACAGTCAAAAATAGCCTAGGGCCACAGTGCTCTGAAAACTTTTTCAAATATGCCCTTTGCTTTTAGAAAGAAAACCTATGCCTTGTCCTTCGTAGTAGTGAAGCATCGTTGTTAACTAGAGAATATCTTTATTTAGAAATACCTGGAAGAACACTATTGACACTGCCCTGGTTCTCTGTGACATTTTGCTGGAACAATGTCACACTTTCTGTGATGCAGATCAATTCATTAAACATCTGCTGAGTGTGTTACCAGATGAGCATTATGCTAGTTCTGAGCTTAGTAAGATGAAAAAAAAATGGTCTAGTCCCGGAGTGGCTAACACTATATCTGGAGGCAATTCTGTCCCTTAGGGGACAATTGGCAATGTCTAGAGAATTTCTGGTTGTCACATCTTGGACAGGTTTACTGAAATCTAGTGGGCAGAGGCCAGTGACAGTCTTAAACATCATATAACGTGTGTAGGATAGCACCGGCAGAGCATTAACGGGCCCAGGCTTTCAGTAGTGCTGAGGCTGAGAATCCTTCTACTATGGCAGAGATATGCTGTGGAAAAACACAAATGAACAAGCAGTATGATGGCAGAAGTATGCACAAAGGAGAAGGAGTCTTAAAGACAGGAATCGCAAAGGATATGTAGGAGCTCACTACAAGATCAGGCCGAATGGGAGTATAAAATCAGGGATGGTGAGATTATAAGCAAAGTCATGTTGAAAATAAAGAGTTCCTAAGAGTAATAAAACCCAAAATGTGTAATTGCTATTGTAAAAAAGAGAGGAAAAGAAAGTGTTCTAAGTGATATAACTGCATATATGTTTGAGTGTGTAAAATGGATGACCATATTGCTGAATCTTTGCTGGATCTTTGAGCAGAACTGTTTGCAGCCTCACTGTTTGAATGTCTACTATGTATCCTTTAATTTTGTAACTTGAACAACTACATCCAAGATGACAACATGTAATTTATCAACTAGTGATTTCTTAGTGTTTTTTTCTCTTTTTTTTTCTTTTAGAATTCTGTATTGTTGCTACCCTTTTTCTGTTTTGCTTTCTTTCTTTCTTTTTCTCTCTTTAAATAAAATTTAAAAATGTGTAACTGCTATTGTAAAAAAGATAGGAAATAGGAAGTGCTACAAAAGATATAAATGCATGTATATTTAAGTGTGTAGGATTGATAACCATAGTTCTAAGTTCTTGTTGGATTGTTGAACAGATCTGTTTGCAGTCTCACTTTTGAATGTCTACTTTGTGTGCTTTAATTTTGTAACTTGAGCAACTATTTCTAAAAGGACAATATGTAATTTATCAACTAGTGATTTCTTGCTCTTCATCTTTTTTTAAAAATTCTGTAATATTTCTACCCTTTTCCTGTTTTTTTTCTCTTTAAATAAAAAGAAAAGAAAAGAAAAAAGAAAACAAAGTGTTCACATGGCATAGTGAGTGAGGGAGGCAGGGCTGGAAAACGATTCTGGAGAAGTAAGCGGAACAAGGGTGATGCTCAAGGGAGTCTGAAGTTTGCTCTGGAACTGATGGGGAATCATGGAAGAACTACAAGCAAAGTGATATGAAAATATTAGCTACAATGAATGACACAGGAGAGCAAAATTTTCCCTTCATATTCACATTTTAACACGTCTATCATGAAATGTATGTTTCTTCTACACCAATAAATTCCTAATTTTCCATGGATATCATGGAAATTGGGGTGTAATACTCATGAACTCAGTGTTGACACTATAACTAGATCTCACAGGTCAAAGGGCTCAGCCATGCAGGATGTCACTTCACCCCATACCCTGAGAGCATGTACTGCAGTACAACTTCTGTCGGGCTCAGCGCCACATCAGGGCTCCTATGACCCCCTTCTCAACTCGATCGTTGTTGAAAGAGGTTACAGAACCCAGGAGAACAGTTTACTCACTAGGGGACCAGTTTATTATGAAAGATGTGTTAAGGATACAAGTTTTCCAGATGAAGAAATACACAGGGGAAGGTCTGGAGGAATCCTGACTGCTGAGGCTTCTTTTCTTGTGGAGTTTTGGGGTGCCTTACTCCTGGCACACCCATGTGTTCCTCTTTATCAGCCTGGAAGGCCACTGAACCCTGTCCTTGCAGATTTTTGGTGTTTGTCAGGCAGACCCAAAGCCACTGAGCTATATCACTAGCACCCTTGTGGGTTTTATGAAGGTTTCATTACATAGGCATGGTCGATTGCATAACTGACCATCAGGGATCTGTTCAACCTTGTTCTCTGGAGTTTAAAGGATGAGAATAGGGTTAAAATCATAACCCTGTAATCACAGAGTTGGTTCTGTTTGATGACCTAATGAAGATGTCTAGGTTATATGGGGAGGTAAAGTAAGGAGGCTTCTAATGACCTGAGAGAATATCAAAATTTAGCTTATGGATATCTAGGAAAATGGTGGAGTGGGAGAAGATTGATTGATTTTTTAGGAAAGTGACAAAGCAAAAACTGAAGGGTAGGAGATTGTGACAGGATTATTAGAATTTTAGTTCTAATGTAGAGCAAGTCCAAGTGACACAAGATGCCCAAGTCTCTTAGATATTAGTGCATAAAACGGAGAAGGATTAATGGTCACTGGGTTTGAAGAACAATGAGTCCTTTGTAGGATTTAGTGACTTATCCATGTGGGCATTAAATATGTCTGTGATGATGGCAGGGGTTGGTAAAGATGAAGAGTTTAAGCAAGTGTCAATTTGTTCACAAATATAGTGGAAGGGTCAGAAGACAACAGCAATGGGAAAGGTAGAAAATGTTCAACAGACTGATTTGCAGGGAAACATAAAATTTTGCAGCATATTGGGGGAACAACTTCTTAGCAATAGCAACTGAGGGAATGTCAGCTTTGTACTTGATGGATTGTATTGTATGGAGACACACTCCTTGTGTCTTTCTCTTTACATTGTGTTCTTTCTATAAGGATATCATTCATACTCAATTTTAAAAGCCACCAGAATCCTATATGACTTCATCTTAATTAACACATCGATAACAGACTAATTCCCAAAACTGTCACCTTCTGAAGTACTGAGAACTGGGACATCAGTATATGTTTTCTGGGGTGACCTAATCCAACCCCTAACAGGAAACAGAAGCATGGTCATATTGTTCCTTTTATTGTTTTATTTTTTGCACTGGGATTCAAACTGATGACCTATCCCCAGCCCATATTATACTTTTTGTAGTTTTGGAGTTTTATTGTTGTTGTTTTTGTTTTTGAGACAGGGTCTCACCATGTAGTTCAAGAAGTCCTTGAGTCATTGTGTGGCCCAGGATGGCCTTGAACATATGGCAATCCTCCTGCCCCAGCCTTCCAAGTGCTGCGATTATAGGCATGTGGTGATGTCCATATTGTAAAACTAGACAAACAGGAAAGCAACTTTGGGAAACCATCTTTTGCCTCTTTGGCCACTGATTATAAGTCATAAGAATATTAAGTTCAGTGGAATAAGCTGTTTCTTAGTACATGAGGTGTGATCAAAACATGATAAATGTTTCAAATTTTAAAACAGCAAAAGGCTCATTTCTATAAATCTATTTCTGTCTTCATCACTTTCTGATTGCTGAGACACAATACTTGTTACCCACAACTTAAAGGAGGAAAGATTTACTTTGACTCACAGTTTGTAGAGATTTTAGTCCATGGTCAATTGGCTACAAGGCAAAACCATATGGTAGAAGGACCTGGGGAGAGGAAAGCTGCTCAGCTCATGGTGTCCTAGAAGCTGAGTCAATAGAGGAGCCGGGGAGGGAAATACAGCCTTTGTGATTTACACTCATAGCGACCAACGTCTTCCCACCAGGTATCACCTTGTAACAGCAAGTCAGGTCTAACACCACTAGGATTCAATCACCTTCCAAAGGTCCCAACTCTGATTACATTAAACTATAGAGGATCTTTTCCCAGCTGCCTTGATATCCTGAATCAATTCAAAATGTTTACAGCAACTTCTGTCAAATAGAAACATTATGGTATGTCCTTGCTGTGGTTTATATCTAGATGTCCCCAAAGAACCTGATGGCTCATAGGTGGGGCTTGGGGAGGTGATTGAATCTGGAGGACCATATAACTGGTCTTCCAGTTGATTTGTTGTTAGGAGGCATGGCCTGATTGGAGGAAGCAGGTAGCTGGGGTGTGACCTGGAAAGGTATATCTTTGTCACAGGATCCTCTAGTGAGCAACTTACCCGCACAAGACACTTCTACCATGTCTTCCTGCTGCAGCTAACCACAGACTGTGACTGAACAAAATAAATCTCTTCCTGAGGAGTTGCAGGGGTTGGATAAAGTAGCTCAGCAATGAGGAAACTGACTACAGTCCTCATCTGCCTAGATTGTGTACTATACGAATTCTAGCTCTTCCCCAAAGCAAAAATGAGCATGAAAGGTAAATACTTGAACTCAAGATGCCAAGGCAGCCAGGATAGTGCTACTAGAGACACAAAAGACTTGCAGGGCTGCTTCAGAAAGGAGAACGAATGATGGGATAAGTGTGTCTGAAGCAAGGTGGGGAGTATTTTGAAGGACTTAATGCCAATGTGTCTTTTATTGCGACACATCTTAAAATTTTAAATGTTAAACTTTTGATCTCCCCTCATATCTCTAGTGTCCTGTAGACTTATCACTGCCCTGCTTTTGGAGCACCTTGGACATAGTCACACAGACTACAGTGACAATCGTGCTCTATTAGCTGTCGCCAGCACCTTAGTTCACAGCACAGGACTCACACTGCAAGTAAGGAGCTTTGCTGTGGGCTCCAAGAGCCATTGAATTGGGAAGAATCTTAGCATCTTTGCAGTTTATCCTGTGATGATAGATATCAGGGGACCTTATTGTTCAAGCCAAACTCCACAAAAATAGGATCCAGATCTTATTTAGATATGTTTCTTAAGACTTTGAAATCTGATAAAAAGTTAAGTATTCAGCAATTAAATGAAGAACTCTTTCCTATTGGTAAAAATGTTGTCAGTGAATTCATAGAAATAGAAGATTGAATTACTGAAAGGTGGGTCAAGACGTTTGACAGCATGTGAGACACTTCTGAAGGAGGCAGCATCCACAATTTAGATTATGATAGATTGCTTTCCCATAATATAGAAGCAGTTTTTATTTGAGTGATTATAAAAGATCATGAGATTTGGTTCTGTTGGGGCATGGAAGGTTATTTCTTCTTTTTCATGAGTGTAAATTTTGCAAATCAGTTTTATTTGATTGTACAGGAAAATTGGTTTTGTATCATTGTCTGAATGGGTAAATTCATATGCTCTATAATAATGGATCATGGTAGGTAAGTAATGTGATGAATATTATAACATTAATCCAAATAGTCATAAACCATTTAGCTGAGTTTACCCAGACTATATGAGAAACGAGAAAGGAAAAAAATGTTCCAGGATGGCATGATATATTTAAGAAATTAAAATGTCAAGTTTTTTGAGGGTTAGAATTATGTATCAGTTAGGACTTTTTAGCTATCAGAAAAAGCAAATCCAAATGAAACTGAACTAGCTAACTCATTGCCTCACATGGTAAGCAGAAGGAAGGGCTGAGTGGTGAATTCTACCAGAGACTAAATTAGATCTAAATTCCTTTGGTCTTTCCCCTCCACTTTCTAGCACATGGCCAGAAATTCCTTTATGATCACAGAATGGCTCTAGCAGCTCTCAGCACAACCTATATTCATTGACTCAACAAGTATTTAATAACTATTCTCTGCCAATGTCCTGTGTACTTGAGATATATTAGGATTATGTGGGTCCAGTGTAACATATTGGCCATAACTATCCAAGTAGATCTACTATATTATTAGATAAAAGACAAATTTTTGTCTTCATCAAGTTACATTCTAATGGGAACAAAGAGCAGAAATGAAAGGATGAGATAATATACAATATTCAGTTGTAGTTGAAAGTGCTGTGAAGAGTAACCCTGGAAAGTGTTAGAAAAGTATAAAGTAACCAATGGTAAAGTGGTCATCAGGGAGTCTTCTTTGCCTGTGTGTTAGTTAGCTTTCCATTACTGTAACAATCCCTCAGATAATCAATATACAAGGAAGAAAGTCTTCTTTTGGTGCATGGTTTCACAGGTTTCAGTGCACAGTTGTTTGACTTTGCTGCTTTTGGGGACTATGGTGAAACAGCACATCATGTCAAGGAAAGCGTGGAGGAAGAAATTTGTCACCTTACAATGACCAGAAAGCAAAAAAAAAGAGAGGAAATGGCTGGTGTCCCCCTTCAAGTTCAAGTTCATACCTCTCATGACCTAAGATCTCCCTCTAGACCTTCCTCCTAAAGGTCTAGAGGAAGCCTTCAATAGCTCCCTGCTAAGGACCAACCCTCTAACACAGAATATCCCAGATTCGAACTGGAGCAGTTTCCAACAGTGAAGGAAAGAGTGTGCTGTGGAAAGTGCTGGAGAAGAGCTTGTAGGCAAAGGCAAAGGCAAAGTCCCCAAGGCAGAGGCCTGCTCAATGTGTTTGAAAAGAAGACACCATAGTCAGTGTGGCTGGAAAGAGGTGCACAAGAAGAAGACTGGGAAGAAATGAGAATATAGAGGTGGTCAGTGTTGAATCAGAAGGTCCTTTTATGCCCTAATTAAAACCCTGACTTTTCTAATAATGGGAGAAATTTTGGGAGTGTTGTTAGCAGATATGTGACATGATTAAAGTGTCCAAAGGATACACCCCATCTCCTTTTGGAGAACTGACTCTAAAGAGTGAGTGTAGAAATAAAATGTGTACAGTAGGCTGATAACAGAGCCAGGGTGAGGTGATGGATTGTAGTGGTGAGTAGAATAGAGAGTGGCCACATTGGATTTACTCTGATAGCTACACACATCAATATCTTGAGACAGTTACAAAAGAAATATTGTTCTAGCATCTTCTTTTTAAGGTGGAGGTAAGGTTTTCCAGATGTTTCCAAGATTATCTCCTCTAGGTTCTTATTTGAATGAATGCAATCTTAGGTCTAAACCAGTTCTCTGGGGAGTGAAATCTAACTTTACTGTATGACTCAGGCTGGTAAAAATGTACTTGATGAATCAGAAGGGCCCACCTGTCCTGAAAAATGTGCTCACTTGAAGGAGAATAAACTTGGGTACCTGCAGGGCCAATTGCAAAATGAAAACTTGGATCCCTTTGTTCAAAAATAAACTTCAAGATGGAGACAATAGAGCCTTAAACCTAAGCAAGGGCTTTTCTAAGTGAAGAGCCCAGTAAAATTACCAACATAGCTTGTCTTTGTTAACAAAGTAGCTCTGGGGTGATAACAACAAATTTAAGTCTCATAAATTATTATCTGGAAATAACTGAAATGATCTTGAAACACCAAACTTCTCAGGTCATTGAGGTTTTGGTCAGTGTCCTGCTAGCTAGAAAAAGAAGTGAATTCTTACTTAATGTTGTAGTCAGGGATTGTGAGGAGAACAATTAGAATCAGGACACAGAATTTATAATATTATTTTATGATGGTCACCTAGAGTTAAACACAGAAAGTGAGGAAATCTGTCCACAACACTAAAGAGTCAGAAATTCAGCCAAGGGCCTGGATCCCACAGTAATGTCCTGCATGAGTTCAGATAAAGATGTAGAGCCCATGACAATGCCTCCCATGAGTCCAGCTGGAGGTCTAGAGCCCACAAGGACTCAAGCCAGTCTGTTTTACGGATCTGCACTGGGAAAGCCCAAAGGTCAGCAGTGGAAGCTAGAAAGTCTATGCCAGAGTGGTGCTGGTAGGTTGAGGGTTCTACACTGGAGCCGAGAAGTCATGCCCAAAATAAGAACCAAGGCTGCCCTGAAAAGTACCACAGCCATCCTCAGTGACACGGAGGTCCTGAGCTCCTCCAATGATAAAAACAGTCAAGTACATGCCAGAAAGCCAGCTTGACAAATTGCTCCTGGGGATTAAACAGCACACCTCTTCCCCTCTGGAGCCAAGAAGTGATGCACGATGTAAGGACCAGAGCTCCCCCGAAGTGAACCACAGCCACTCTCACCAACAAGGTCCAGAGCTCCTCCAATGACAACGGTAGAACTCACACTGAGGAAGCTAGTCATGATGAGCTCCTCCAGGAGAAACAATGGCTCAAAACAGCAACACTTAGAGAAACCCACAATGCCTCACTCATCTTCTCCATGTCTCTATTTATGCTGGCAACTTTCCTCAGGAGGAATATATACACTCAGCACCATGCTGATTTAATTGAGCTGGTGGTAAATTGACCACAAGTTTTCAATCCATAACACCTGACTTATTGCAAATAACCCTTCTTCCTCTTTTTCCTCCTCCTCTCCTCTTCTTCTTTTTCTTCTTTTTCTTCTTTTTTCTTCTTCTTCTTCTTCTTCTTCTTCTTCTTCTTCTTCTTCTTCTTCTTCTTCTTCTTCTTCTTCTTTCTTTCTTTCTTTCTTTCTTTCTTTCTTCTTTCTTCTTCTTCCTTCAGCTTTTGTATTGGAAAGAATCTCTTGATCAGAATCTCATACATCATGAAGTCATCTTCTAATCCACTTTCTGTCTTAATTTTAATACTTCTTAACAACTGACCACCTGTCTCAGTTAAAGGCTTCCCTCTCTCTTTAGACCTGTTCAATGCCTCCTTCCCTTTTACTCTGAGATTTGCAACCAAGCTTTGAGTCTGCTCTTTTGACTCTGCCTGCAGTACTTGCCTTACAGCCCCACACAACCTCTTTTTAGCCAGTTTTGGTTTGGGTTTATTTTTGGCCACCATCTCGTAGGGCATACTGGCTTTTTAAAATCTAGTCAAACAAAAAAACAGTCAAATGCCCTTGTGGTTTAGATACCCACCAATCGGAATAATTTGGATGTCACTGAACCCAAGGGTCTTTAATTTTTCTTTTACCTTGTGTTAGAATGTCACCCAATGGCTATAGATTCTTAGGCCATGATTTTTCCAGAATGAGCACAAGTACAGCAGCTTCTAATTCAGAGAAATTCAATTCTATCTGATCTATGACTACTGAAAGAATTTAGAGTTTTGCTGGTAATTCCTATCACTGATTATAATTCCTATCACTGATGATTGCTAATTATTTGAGTATGCTAAAAGGCATTTGGAAAATTGTTTTCATCTACAGAATTATTAGTATTGATTATCATAACAAGTGAGTTTATATCATCATGATTCTCCTTTATTATTTTAAAATGTGTGAAGACCTAGTTTTCTTTATAAAACCAATCATGTCAATCCACCCACTTTTGCTTGGCTAAGTTATTTTCTCGACACTGAGTATAATGCTCTGATCCCAGCTGTCACTTATGAAAAATAGGGCTTCCAGGCCCACAAATGCAGATCCTGCAGTCACATGTCCCAGAAATGGAAGATGTGATTTCTCCCAAGGGCTGGATATACAGACCATTATATCATCTCACACTCGGAGACAGTCTCCCCTTTCCAGACTTGCTGAGCATCCTTTGATTGTAGAGTGTCTTTATCTCTGACCTCTAAGCAGGGTCACTGTTGTAACAGCTGAGAGAAAGCTTTCAGGAATGAATGAGTGCTTAGAGAAATCAGGTAACATCTTCATCCAGTACAGTGATCATTTCTGACAATGCTGATAGAAGGACTTCTTCTGCAGTCCATTGATTTCAGTGTCAGGCAGATGAAAAGTAGCATATTGATGAGCCTTTGTCATTACTTTGCCAAAGGTGTCTTGTCAGATAAAAGACCGATAGAGGAAGCCAACTTAAGACAGGCCATCACATCAGTTTTCTTGGTGCTGAAGGAAAAAGAATGAACGGTGATATTTAAACTAATTGATGCCTATAAAGGTACTCTTAAACTCTTACAATAAATTGTTTTGATTTGCAAAGAGAGAGGACGGATCCACACAAAGGATGGAGGAAAATAGGCCACAAAAATTGAAGCAAAATGTTCCATTCGCAGAGACACCAAACTTACAATCAAGACCTTTTTCAATGTTTATGTATCTCAGAGGTTTTCTGCATAGTTCCCAAAGCCCTGTGCATTATGTTTTAACTTTATGGTATGGCTGTTTGCATTCACAGCCGAGACTAAAGGCCACTGTGTACTCTGCAGTCTAAATTCAGAAAGAATTTCTGTCTGGGGTGTCCGTCACCTCCCCTAAAGGGTTTGGTTGAATAGAATCAAAGATAAGAACATTTCCCAACCTTTCTCAGCCCTTGGCCACTTCCTCTCTGATTACAAAGAATATGGGGAAGGGACAGGAGGCGACTTTTACAGGCCGGTCCTCTTATTTCCCTAAAACAAAGAGAAACAAGCACTAATTGACTTCTTGAAGCTGAAGAGCATGGGAGACTAAAGACTTCCTTTTAAAGTTTGTGGCTGTCAACAAGACATGGTGATTTGTTCCCCACTTGATGGTTTATGAGCAGTAGGCTTTGATGATCTGTTCTAGAGTGGTGGAGGCAAGAGCACTGAAGAGAGATGTTGGGTTAATAAGGACAGAGGCAGGAGGCATGAATCAGTCCTCTTGGCCATTTCATGGTTTCAGAATGGTCTGGGAAAGGATGCGAACATATCTGTGATAGGGAGGAGAGAGGGTCAGCTTGCTAGAGACTGCTACAGACTGGGATGTAACATGGTGGCTATGGGGAGGTCAGTTTTTGAAGATGCATTCAGTTCCTAAAGGAAATACCTTAGGATTGAGCCTGAGGTCTTCCTTCACACCTGTCAGTGCTCTAGAGATGATTTTAGTCACCTTTTCATTACTGTGTCACAGTGCCTGAGATAATCAACTTGTAAGGAGAAAGAGTATACTGGGGCTCACAGTTTTGAAGGTTTCAGCCTTGTTTGGTTGGCCTGTTAATTTGGGGGCATGGTACCCAATACGTCACATTGGGAGTATGAGGCAGAGGAAGCTGCTTGTCTCAATGTGACCAAAATTCAGAGAGAGAGAGAGAGAAACAGAGAGAGAGAGGTGCCTAGATTCCTCTTTAAGGGCACACCTCTCACCACCCAACTTCCTCTTATTAGATTCCACCTCTTAAAGATTCTGTCACCTTCCTGTAGAGCCAAGCTGAGGATCAAGCCTTTAGCACATGGGCTTTGGGAGACAGTCCAGATCCAAGCAGTAGCAGAGGCTGTAGCTTGACTAGCAGAGCTGAACACAGAAAAGCAGTAGGAATTTTGGCAGTACTAAAGTCTTGGGTGTTCACATAAGGTAAAAAGGTAAAAAGCAACAGAGTCCAGCAGAGAAGAGAGCAGGTCTTTTGGCGAAATGTACCGGCTCACCAGGAAATGGGAGGATGGAACAGCAAGGTGACTGAGAAGACTTCCGTGGAGCTATGGGGTTAGTAGCATTTTTAGACATGAATGAGAGACGATGCAGATGCCTGGACTCTAATAAGAGATCAGAATAACTGAAGATGACATTAAAAAGTGAGATTAGATTAGAAAAGTTAGTGAGGTGACAATTAACAGCATGGCTAATAGAAATTATTAGAAAAATGAAAGTTCCTGTATGTATAACTCAGTAAGCTGAGGTTGCTCAGATAAACCATGACATCATTTTCTGTAGGGACATTTTTTTAAAGCCAAATAATTACAAGTTTATTCTTAACTAGGAAATATGAAAATCCACTGTCCAACCTGGAGAAAAGAGAAATCCTGAAATCACCACAGAAGTATTGCAAATTCAGCTCTTCAAGGAGAAAACCAGATGCACAACTCAGGTTCATTTATATAACTGCTCACCTGATATTTGACTGGGGTAATATCAGCCACTACTCTGAGTTGTCAACTGCAGAACTGTCAATCAAGTAACTTATATTTGTATACCAGTAAGTTTTGTTTTGCCATCAAAATTCTCTGATACAGCAATATAATATACTGTTAGAAAGTCATTAAGAACATTTTTTTTAAAAAAAAGCCATCTCATGGTCCAATCACCTTAAAATAACTCATCATTTTAGAATCATAGTAGTCTATTTCTTACCATTGTCCTGAAACTTCATTAGGAAATGTTATTCCTAATGTTTCTGATGAGCCAAACAGTCTGATGAAACTGCCTTTTCTTTCTAGTGCAGGCATAGAGAATTCTTTCTTAAGACATGGGCATTACTGAGCAGTTACTTCTTTGGGGTCATCTTCCACACCACTGCTTCAGCTTTGTGAGGATTCAATCAGATTTTCACAGCTCAGCCATATGCTTGGTCACACCAGAGGCCTGATTCAGTCAAAATGAAGTAGTGACAGTGGCAGCAGCAGCAGTAGCAGCAGCACACCTTGGCTAACATTGGTAGCATTTGATGAAGCTGGGTTTTGAAATTAACATTCACCATGAAAAATCTTATCTTCTATAATATTTCCCCCTTTCATTATTGAAGAAAAGCACATGTTTTTCCCATTTTTAACTTTTAAATTAAAATCTTTTTTAAGATACTGTTTTAAAGGATAGTTACCCCCATGATGTGCATTTCCTTTTTAAAACTCTTTTCTCTAGTTAATCATAATCAAATGGCAGTTGATCAGATCAGACTTAAGTAAGAAATCTGCCTGCCAGATCTAGGAAATAGCAATAGAATGGAAGATTCATTTTTGTTCTCATCTCCATTAAAAAAAGAAATTACTGGTGATATGTTAGAAAGAATCTTTTTCATTTTTCTTCAGTTTTCCCATCATCAAAGTGAGAAAAACATGCCTTAACTGTCCCAAAGTGTGGTAAACAAGATAATGGGGGAAGCAGAGAGAACAAGTACCATGGACCTGAGAGTAGGAACTGTCAGTCCCCAGGGTTTTGTGGCTACAGGAAGAACTGAATATATTTACACATGGGACCTTTAGGGGAGATTTCAGATCTAAACCATGCAGACTAACAAAACAAAATTTTGCTTTTCTTAAAATTCCACCTTGGAGAACCAGCATACAAACAAAAGACTCAGCTGTAGTTATTTCAGTTTTAGGAAAGCTAGTGAACACCAAGTACAAATATACATGTTTGAGTTTCCTCCAAGGTAATATAATTACATTGTACTGGAAAAATGAGAATCCGGGTTCAGATGCTCTACATTGGTGGGGTTTTATTCTTGCCTCCTTATTTATCTAGAAAGATCAGAGAATATTTTTTAAAAAGTCCTTGGTTCATACAAGAGTCTCAAAAAACATGTTTTAGAAAGCATGACCTTTAGAAAAATTGAAAAGAAAGGAAAGAAAATGTTTTTATCCACGTATAGAAGAATTAATTTCTCTGTTCTGTCAAGATTCAGATTAGAGCATGTATACACATGAATGATGATCCTCATAATATCCATATTTATAATGAAAACTTCTGCTAGTAATGACTAGAATAACGCAACTGCTATATTTGTTACTATTTGTAATGTGTCTCAGAGCCCAGATTTTCTCACTAAAGTTGCATTATTTAGGGCCAGACAAGAAAGCTACAATTCATGAGACAATAATCATTTTCTCTCTAAAAAATGAATGAGCATGAGTATATATGCCCACTGGCTTATTATTTTAAAATAACTCAAGTCAAATCTTTATACTTTCAAGTGCCATTTTTTTGTTTCTGAAAATTCTGGGACTTAACAAATGCTACTTTAAAAATTTAAGCTTCTAAAATCAGATCCACTCTAAACTGTATCTGCCTTTTCTTTACTTGTGCGTTCCTCCATCTCTATTTCAAATTTCAGCTGAAGACAAGGGTGTATTTCAAAGTAAATTCCAGGAAAGAATTTTGCGTTAGTCCTCAAATAGTACTGCTCCTACCAGAACTGTTCATTGCTACCCAAACTGACAACTAGCAGAGTTATTTCCCCCTATACAGGATTTCTTGTAAAGCAGTTCTTTCCATTCCAAGAACTTGTGACGAAATCCATTTACACTCAAAGCTTTCCCGCTTTCCCCACAAAACTCTTCTGTCAGCCCATCACCAACAGTGCAATGAAAAAGAGATGCCAAGTATATTATGTAGCCCAAATATTGAAATTGACATATCACACCTCTAGCCTTTGCTGTTTCCCTTGGCTGGTTGATTCCCTTATGGGTCCAAAGGCTACTGGGGACTGAGACATGGTATGTGCTTGAGGACAAAAGGAACAGTGCACAGCAGCCAGTGCTTTGACACAGTACAAACAAGAGGGAAGGAAGAATATTGTTAAATTAGAATAAAGAAAAAGAAAGGGCAGAAAGAGAGGGCACCCTGCTCCCAACACTTCCAGGAGAATATAATTCAAGTTATCATCATTTTTTGCCTTCAGGCTTCTTTCAACTTGTATGAAATCTATACATTGAAATCAGATAAGAAAGAGGCTATAGTACAATATCTATTAATTTACAGACTCTTTCATGCATTAACACCATTAGGTCTCTTCAGCAGCTCTCGAGGTAGGCATGGTCGTAGATTCCTATTTTCCAGATGATGATATTGAGGGTGAGAGAGGTTAGCAACCACTTCATGCTTTGCTTTGTTTATTTTTGTCTTCTCAAAAATATTTGATTGTCACATGAAAAATCTGATACTTACGCCCTCTTTAGAAAATTTTTCATCACCCACTGGAGTTGCTCACTGTGTTCCCTCTCAGTATCACTCTTGTTGCCTTGGACAAACTCAAAGCTTTACCAGCTTTTCCCGTGCCCTTCATTTGGTCTGCTAGCCAGAAGGGAAATTGCACATATGCATCATGAAATGATTCAAGGGAGTGTACATTTGCCACCTTAGAAAAGATTTTACATAAGACATTAAAATAATAGTTTCTTAGTGGTCATTGATATCAGTATTTCATTGGAACTTGTTTCTTACACATAGCAGGAGAGGGCCATTATGATAACGCCAATTTCATTGATCTACTGGCCTAACTTTCAGCTGCCTGAGATAAAATTGCACCCTTTGTCTTGCAGACATTTTAAGTCATCATTATTTATTACACAAAACTTGCTCTTTTAGAAAAAACATAAATTCCTCAAATCTGTATCACAGTGATGTTTTGTGCAATTAGTACATAACTTTCTCCTTAGTAGGTGAACAATTGGATGAATTAAAGTAAACACTACAGTAAAAAGATTTCCCATGACATGTAAATAATAGCCTTGCCCGATAGCTATGTGGGTCAGGAGAAGGTGGGTAGAGAATTGTCAGAGATGTAAATAACATGCTTTCTAGCTAAGGGACATGAAATTTCTCTTTTCACTCCACCCTCACCTCAATTTTTTTCCCTTTCAATTTGTTCAAACTTATTTTTTGGTCACTCATAATTCAAAAACAGTTTAATGGAAAAACTTCAAGTGTTATATATATATTAGTCCTTGATGAGAACTAGAATGTGAGAATAATTTTACCAACATGGAATTTAAAGTTTTTTTATTTATTGGAGGTTAATTTTTCTTTTCATGGAAGAGCGCCAGGAAGGTCCCTATGGTCAATATCATTTCCACCAGGCATATGGCAATAGTTTCACTAATCTATGATTTCATTTTGAAAAATAAAATGCCCAGCTCTTTCTTTGAGAGGACAAAATCTTTGTCATAAAATGGTTTCCTGTGGATCTGAGTTTGTCATAGTTACTTCTGTAAAGTGGCAGGTTATCCCCCGGCTCTATTTTCATTTGCTCTGTATGGTTCTGCTTCACCTTTCCTTGGAAATCTTTTAAGGAGAAGTCAACATTGTGTCTCTGTAGGAACGCATATTTGTCAAAGGGGAGGACTGAGCCACATGCATGGGGAAGCCACTAGCATCTTTTCCTGGAACCAAGACCAGTCTGTCTTCAAAGAGTAGGAAGTGTTTCCTACACCCTCCTATTCAGAATAGAATTCTTCCTCTCTGTGATTTATGGAACAGACAAACTCAGGCTTTCTCCTAAGTCTGCCTGAGTTTCCTGCTCTATGAATGAGAGCAGGAATAAAGATAACTTTTCAAATGTCTTCCTTAAAGAGGCATTGGGCCTAATGGAGACTGTCAAGTGCTGGTCAGCAAGTAGGAAGTAATTGAAGTTGCAACTGTGGGTCTAGTGCTTTTTCAAACATGCCACAAATTGCTTAATGCTCACGCAAGGCCTGTGCCCATAAATTCTTTCCAATATGTCTCTTGGTAGAAAAAGAATAATCCACAGCCTGCCTGTTATGGAGAGTGAGCAGGCTACAGTACCCTGTTGTTATAAAGGACTTTGGCTCCAAAAAATCTCAGGATGTTTCTCAGCTTGATGATGTAGAACTGCTGAACCATCATCTCTAAGAAAAAGATAAAGAGGTCAAGGAGTCATTAAGGCAAATTTAGCTCATTGACGATGTTTCTTTCATATTCCTTTTATTAAAAGCTTTTAAAGCTTGCTACCGAACAGTTTACGATACATTAAAATTCCTGCTGAAAGAATCAACCTAAAATAATATGGGAAGAGCCATGAAATACTGCGTTGGATTTATTGGTTCAGATATGGAATAAATATCGTCTTTGTGGTTCCTACTGTTATTATAAAGTCTATTTGTGGTATTGAGTTCTTACCACAGTCAATGCAAATAGCAGACAAGATGCAAACTATTAAGAAACATTACAGGCAGAAAGGGGCTTTCCTTCCTAGGGAAGCATACCTCATTGGGTTGTAATGAGGCACAGATGTTTGTCAGCTGGGATGCACCATTTTATTCAGTATATCACTGGGAACATTTCTATTAGCATCAGTTAATCCTTGACCCTCTTCTTGAGTTCCAGTTTAGTTTTTTTCAGAGGGTGAATTGATGCTTTAGAGTTTAATCTGTATTATTTGGTATATCCTTAAAAAGGATTCTAAATAGGTTCAGTTGTGTGTACTGCTGGTGGGTTAGTAGATTGGTTGACTGTTCACTGCTAGGATTTTTGCGCCCTGAATGTGATCAGAGGGTAGCCAAAAGTTGGTGAAAGAAAGAAATATATAAAAATGTTGTTGACAGCACGGCAGTAATAGAGTCTTGAAGCCCCAGCTGGGGAATTAGTATGGGCTAAAAGATCAGCAAATTCAAATAGGTCAAAGAGCAATGAACCTGAAAACAGCTCTAAAAGGACACAGATGAAAAGAGCCAAGAATTCACCAGGACACACACTGTCCTAAAATCAGGCATAAAAGAATCCCAGCAAAGCTAAGCAAAGTATGAAAGGGGAATGGAATAGAAATGGAAATCCAAGCTGGGTGTGGGCATTTGGGAAAGCATATACCGGCTATCACAATAAGATATAACATGCTACAACAAATGTTTCCACTGATGAGGGAAGAAACTGGATAGATTAAAAAGAACATAGCATTCATTATTATGTTTTATGAAATAATAATAATTAACTCCTGAAAGAGACAGCTCAGATTTCTGAACCACTTTTTTCCATATTCCCCTCTTATTTTTCTGTTAATGCTCACTCATGAAAACAAATTCTCTCTCTCTCCCTCCCTCCCTCCCTCCCCGCCTTCCTCTCTTCCTCCTTCCCTGCCTCCCTTCTCCACCTTGGGGTGTGTTGTAAATTGTATTATTCAGTGACCAACCAATGAGGAAGAAGAAAGAGGGCTACCCTGCTTTCATTACGTACTCTTCTGCCCTCGTCACCATTCTGGCCCATCACTTTCTGGCTTTCTTCCTCAGTTATCTCTCCACTCCCCATTTCACAGTAACTGTAAGAAAGAAGTTCAGCATGACAAAGTTCCAATACCACCTTCCTCACCCATAACTAGAAAAAAACACCTATCACATTAATTTGGAATGACTCTAATTTTTTTCTGCACTGTTGAATACAAAAAGATGCTATATTAGTTGGGATTCCTTGTATTATTAATAATGAAAATTTTACTCAAACTGTTTTTATAGGAAATATAACCTTATTGGTTTCCAAGGCTGATGTCCAGGTATGACTAGATCCAAAAATGTCATCAGCCATCAGACTTAAAATAATTAAACCTGATTCTGGTTTTCCACATAGGTTCCATTCCACTTTTGTCTTTACTAGGAAAGAAAGGGAGACTTGAAAGCTTATCTTTTATTCTCTTCATCAGTCCAGGAAAAAAAATAAAAAGTTTCCATTCCAATATCCTCAACAAAACATTTCCTATGTGAGACACTTTGGCTCTGATAAAGAAATATATCTACCCCCAAATCAGTCACTATCACAGGTGGAAGGACAGATGGAGACATGAAAATCTTTGACTGGCCAGTTCTTGCAAAGTGTGTTCTATTGTCTGAGAAAGGGTCTTTGTCTGTATTGCACTACTACAGTTAAAGTCAATAGAGAATAGAAAATTATTTCTTACAGTCTTGGAGAGGTCAAAGTGCTAGCAGGTTCGAGGTGTGGTGAACATCCCATGTCTGCTTCAATCATGATGCCTTGAATACTGCATCCTCTGGGGTGGCGACAGAAGGACACAAAAGGGACTACATTAAGCCCTTTTATAAGAGCATCTAAACTGTGAGGGAGGAACTCTCATGACCTAAATAGTTCTTAAAAGTCATACACACACACACACACACACACAGTCATAACACATAACCATGAAGTTTCAACACATGAATTTTGGAAGAGACCCATTCATACCATAGCACTGGAAGAAAGGACAGGCACTGAGCAAAATAAAGGAACACATGTCCACCTCATTAGTTCAGTGGTCAGCAACTTTTTTCCACCATGAACTTGTATTGGATTGTGCTTGACTAAAGCAATGCTTAGGAAATGCAAGGCCTCCTGAGAACTGCTTTAGGAAGACAATATGGGTAATAGATGCTAGACTTTACCCACTGAATTAATTTATTAACAAGCCAGTGCAAAGTTAAGTGATCAATGATATAGAATCTTATTACAATTTGGCATTACTCTCTTTCAGTCCCACTGTGTATCTTTTAGTTTTAACAACATTTGTGACTTATCAGAGAAGGAACCAATTTATATGCCATGTGTTTTTATTAGTAAGAAAGAAACCCAACTATATGTTCTTTCAAGTTCAAGTTGTACATTTGTAGTATCTTACTATAACCAGGAGGGTGAAAATTAAGTGTATTAAATATATATACAATTATATAAATTTAATTAATTATATATGTAATTAAGTTAATCAAATAATGATAGTCAACTGAGATGTGCCTAGGATGAATAAGGCTTAGAAAGAAAGGATTGGAGTGCCCCGTTTCTTAGGGGGCACTAGTGTCAGCAGTAAAGCAGCTAATTCAAATTCTAGCTCTAGGGAATGCTATTAATGTTAACACACATCTTGAAGGGAAAAAGTGTCCTCAACTCAAAGGAATACTACCCTGGAAATCTCAAATGGTGTTTTAAAAAGGATCTTCACAGTAATATTTTTTATCTGGTGGTATATAAAACATTAGCCCTTTGTTTTTAATATTTTTCTCATGATTTTGTCTTTTTACTGTGATTCCCTTTCACATTTTTCCCGTCTGTTTTCCTTAGAAATTCAGTGTTGCTCTATACATTTCAATCAGGCAAGTAGGCAAGAGATGTCCATGAAAGTGATGCTCAGAGAAAGAAAGTTCTTTTTTCTTTACATGAATTTACTTTTTGTTTCTTCTTTAAAGGTCTTTTGCTAATGAAACAGCATGAAGTTACTCATTATATATTTTCAAATTTTTTAAGAAGTAAATTTTTCTACCCCTTAAGGATTTTTATGTCTTTGTAAATTTCTTGCCACTTTATTAATATTTTACACTTACCACTTTTTAAATACTGCAAGGTACACAGTGGGCAGACTCCAAACTTCTACCCTTTGGGATTCTTCAGAGTTCTAAATGTGTTGTTGGCTATGTTTCACAGCAAAATTTGGAATCAGGTACTTTTTCAGTCATTCTTTACTAATTTAACCTCTTTTCTTTAACACTCTGTACTGCAAGCAAAACTCACGTTTTACTGTAGAATGAAGAAAAACTTATATAAATGACATATAAGAATAACGGTAGTCACAGAAAAACTTCATATGCTCTTCGGTTGGTATTAAACACATCACTTTGCAGGTCTTGTTGTGGTGTTTTAAATGGAATACACTCAAGTGGTAGCAAGTTCTTCCTTTGAATGTTGTTCTCTGCATTCCTCTACTGACACCACCACGCATAAACCCTGCTCCTGCGTGTAAGAGATAGAATTTCCCCAGGGTCCCACAAAACACTTAATGAAGTGTGAAGCACAAACATTTCATTACAACATATTGTGTACTTTTGCCTTTAATAACTACATTCTTCATCCAAGAAGTCTCAATAGCTTTCAAAAATGAATTACAGTAGTATTATTTCCCCCAGCATATAGTTTTTCCATGACAGAAACAGCACTTTCCTAAACTATTGTATTTATTAGCAACCTGTTGCCCTTCGACACTAGTGCCATTTTCATCGACCCTGATAGAGTGTGTATCATTTAAACTTCCTGTAAAAATTATTAAAATAGTTTCACGTTATTGGATTCTTTTTCCTTAACTGTAGGCAACCATCACCAAAAATGACGCCCTCAAAGGAAAAGTGTGAAGTCGTGGAGGATTACATTTAGTGGAGGATTACATTCTTCATTGCAAGCCTGTGAGCATTTAATTGAGACATTTAATGAGATTGGGGAGCCTTTTCCATTGAAAAAGACACAGTGGCCTCAGGTAAAACCTGAATTCCTTCGTGTGACTACTCTCCACTTCAGCAGGCTCCAGGGAAATCTTCATCTCCTGCCTTTATTCTCTTCCTCCTCTAAAGCACCCTCCCCAATTAGCTATTTTGTACACATTATGAGATTGAGATCAACTTGTCCTAGTGACCTGGGCTTTTGACAGTTAGCAGAAGCTGATACTTGGCCAACCCCACAATTCCAAATGAACTTTAAAAAGTCTTTAAATATTTACTGTATATGTGTATCTGTGCACCATATGCTAAAAAACAATATTTTCACAAATTCAAACCAAACCAAACCAAGAGAAACAGATCACAGGAGGACCTTCACGCATCCCGAGGAACTGGTCTTTTGGAATGGAAACATTTCCTTAATTTCTGATGACACTGGGTTCCTGTAGATGAAGTGTCCTTTGTAATGTTTCTTTAGTATGACTGCTCTCTGTTTTCTTGAGAATCATTGGTCCTTGACTATCAGCTTCTAGTGACAATCTGTTCAGTCAGCTTTGTGGGAATTATGCTGTATATGTGTCATGAGATAGCTTGTTTTAGATACATAAAATTTTTGTTTGTTTTTTGCTGCTGTGAATTAACGAGGAACTTGGAAAAACACCTGTACCTCTACTTTTAAAAAATTAGGCAGTATTTCACTAAGCAAAAATGTATTTATGTAATCCCTTGAAACATTTTCTGTTTATAGTCACTTTCCTTGTCACCGGGACAAAATACCCAATGCCCACAACTTAAAGGAAGAGAGGCTCGCTTTGACTCATGGGATAGAAGTTTCGGCCCTTGCATGGTTCGCTGGTGCTAGCAGAAGCACACGGTAGAAGAGTCTGGAAGAAGAAAGCTGCTCACATCAAGGCGGTCAGAGAGCAGAGTGAAGGGAGGAGC
This sequence comes from Hydrochoerus hydrochaeris, assembly GCA_004027455.1. Lineage (NCBI taxonomy): Eukaryota > Metazoa > Chordata > Mammalia > Rodentia > Hydrochaeridae > Hydrochoerus > Hydrochoerus hydrochaeris. The sequence goes on along the minus strand of PVLA01002225.1, from coordinate 31,292 downwards.
TGGGATGGAGACAAACACTCCCCAGTCAGCCCCACAGAGACCCTCCTCTTCTGACCAGATTCCACCTCCCAACAGCAAGTCAGCTACAATGCCCCATTATCCACTTACTTTCCAAACACATGATCTAAATTATAACATGTTCAGTAAAATGGAAACTTTTAATCCAAAGTTATTTTCATTAGTTCTGTCCCCAGAAACTGCTTTTAAGTTACTTAATAATTCTGGAATTGAAGAGAGAGTCTGTTACTAACTTGAAAGAAAGGACTAAAGGAAAGTAAAATCTGCTTGTTGGTGAGCTGGGGAATTGGGAAGAGCAATGTCCAGTGACCTGTATTATGAATATATGTGAATTGTCTTGTACGGTGATGGTCCACATAGTTTTCCAGCAAAGTGATTTATCTAAATGTTCTTTAGCCTTGCTAATTTTAAATTCACTTTTTAATTGTAAGTAGCTCATTTCTAAATAGCAGTCAGTACAAAATACACATTATCTTATGTTCCTGGATTCTTCTTGGAACGTAACCTAGTAAGACCATTATCGAGATCTGTATTCCTCACCAGGGAGTGAGTGTCAATTGGCTCATTCGATTTGATAAAGTTCTCTTAGGTAGATTTTCAATAGGAGATCAAAAAGGTTATTTCAGTCATTTATTAATCTATGAATTATCAATGTCATCAGATGTTTATGGCTATACTCATGGCCTATAAACTTTCAAAACAAATATACACCTTTTTTGAGGAAGTGAGACAGTTGAACAACTTATTATTTTTCTTGAAGTTCAAGGACATTCAAGTAATTTTAATTGATATTGAAAGAAAAAAATGTAGTAGGTGAGAACCCCATTTCTCCACTTCTTGCTTCTCTGTGGTTTTTAGTAAATCAAATACCTTATTTTAAAGAGTCATAATTTAGTGATTTGATTTTTTTAAAAATCCTTAAAAGCAATGCTAAGGTTTTCAAAAACATAACTTTTCTTTTCTTACCTTTGCTTTGCCTTTATTTGGTACACTGATGTACATTAACTGGTGTACTTGTTAGGCAACTTTCACAGGAAAATGGAAAATATGGAGATGAATAGACATGAACTATGCTGTCTACTAAATATGGTAGAGATTACAGATTGGCTTAATTCATATCCTTTCTGACTGACCTATTTCTACAGTGCTTTTCAGTGTTCCATTGAATGGACATGTTCCTCAGAGTCCTTTGTAGCTAGGATTCCACATGGGCAAGAGTTTTCACCAAATAAATAAGCCCACATAAGACTTTGCAGATGAAAAGTGAGCAACGTGATCTTAGGGTCAAGTGTGAGGAGACTGAATGCTGTGGCAGAAGCATTTGATTTTCCCAAGGCATTTGAGATGTTAGATTCTGGTTTTGGTCTCTGTTATTATAGGTACCATGGACTGAGAGGAGGAGGCAATAGCAACAGAATTTCAATGCAAACACTCCCTTTGGTGTAGCCAAACAGTTCTTTTGGCTTCACTATTCCTGGATGTGGGCAGTTTGAGACTGATTTGTGGACTCTTCCAGAAATCCTATAAACTATGTAATAACATTATTAATTCCATCCTGTTTAAGCTAGTTGCAATGGATTCTGTTGTCTGCCATCCAAGAACCCTTAGCTTTATTCTATACATTTAATATGCACTGTGAACACACATTACTTAAATATCAAGTAAATTAATTTGTGCTATAGAAGGTAAAGATAAATTTGCATGAAACGCTGGATGAAGAGTTATTGCTTCTTTCTCGGGTGTTCAGAGAGGAAGAGATGTTGATACTTAAGAAATGCTTTAGAAAGTGGATAAAGCCAGGTTCTGGAATGGGGAAAGGGCACACACACCAAGTGCAGGAAGAATACAGAATAAGAGACAGGCATCAGAGTAGGGCTGGAGCTTACAAGCAGTATAAGCAATAATGAGAGATAATGAGGCAGCACGTTAGAAAGATAAATAGGAAATAATGAGACACTACAATGTTTGTGTAAGATGGATAAGAATCATTGATTGATTTGTTCATTTAACAAGTGTTTCTTGAGCCCCTCTTCTGTGTCAGGCATCGTGCCAGAGAGAACTCTGCTCATTATGATTAATTTAGTAGTGAAGTAAAGAATAGATTTTAGTGATGGAAGCAACGAAGGCAGGGAGCCAAGAGGCTTTTACCATAGTGTAATGAGAGATAATGAGCCATGGCAACAGGAAAGGAGTTTACTGTATTATATGAATTATTGACTTCTTTTGTGCCCATTTTAATCACACAGCACAGTGTTTGGCTTCACTATATTAGTTAAGAAATTCTGATGTATGTATTTACGTATACATGACATGCTGTGATTTGCTTGTGATTTCATGCATATGTGGCTTATTGCCTCCTATGATAATCTAGGTATACAGTAAGAACATAATAAGTGCTTCTTGATTGGAAGAGTTAAGAAATCTCCAAAGTCTACATCAGATATGCAGAAATTTATCAGGGAACTCGAAGACCCTATAAAACCACACATGAGCCACAAGTTCGCACAGGTCATCGGGGTCCTGGTGATTCCAGAAAAACTAGCTCAAATTTATTTTGGCTGAAAGAGGGGAGCTGGCCTCCCTGAAAGCCTCTGAGTCTTTGAAGTACAGGTTTGGAGTGGAGGAGGAAATTCAGGATCACACTGGGATTTTCTGTTCTCCAGTTCTTGGATAACTTAATTATTTTATTTTTGCTCTTCTGTCCAGATGTAAACAGCATCCTGACTCCTTTACTGGCCAAACTAATAACTCTGGTCTTGATAGAGAGTAGACTATTACAGGCAGGTCAGACCCAAAAGGAGGTTTTAGGTTAAGGCAAGCAAATGCCTTTTAAAGGTTCTTTGGAAGTCCTGCTCCTAGCAGTGCTTTTGGGCACCTAATCCCTGTGGGTTTCTCTCTAGAGATTCTCAGTGTGCTGCTTGGGCTATTCTCCCTGTTTTCAGTTGTTTTGGGTTTCTGTATTTCCATTTTAGTCTGGCCACTAGTCCCTATTAGTTTTGTAGGTGGAACAGTTCAATGGTTTGTTGATTCAGTACTCTCCCACCCTTTGGGATATTAACTTCCTCAGCTCTTCGCCTCCACCCATCATGGAATTATCCTAAACACACAAGGCAAATCTTTTGTTATTAAGAACACACGTTTGTTCCACATGCAGATATTAACCAATAGCATGCTTCCCAGGTAGATGCCTCTGTTGGAGAAGGACTTGTGTTCTTTCAGAAAAGGGAGAGAAAACTGGTAGAATAAATTGCTGCCAGCTTATGGACCATCAAGCCAATGGAATCAAAATTGTAATTTTAAAATTGTGTTAAATTCTTAAGTTCTATTCCCACTGGAAATAATGAGTACAGACTATTAAATTTTTTCTTTAAAAAGAACTTATCTAAACCATAAGAAATGAGCCTAATATATTAGTCAATTCCTTCATAGCAACAAGAAAATATCACTTTTAAAGGAGTAATCATGTTCTGTAAAATGTAAATTTACTTCATTGCCTTTTGAGATTTAAATTCCAAACACTTCATTATGAATCATACAAAACTTTGAGAATATACACACACATATATATGTATAATAAATGTTAATACATGTATATATAAATATACACACATGAATATACACATATAAATATATATGCATATAATAAATATAAACAATAATGTTTATTATACTACTGTATATTAATCCATGCATGTATATGAAATGTATATATATACCCATACATAATCTCAGAGCTTTCTATATAATTAAGTATATATTTATATATATACCTAATATAAACATACAGTTCTGAAATCCTTCCAAAACAATATTTTGCTACATTAGACGGCTTGCAATAGCAAAACTCATATTCCCTTGCTCATCTGTGAGCCAGAGATATGTTGACTGCTGTGAAATCACAAATCAATTAGCAAAGGTAGCGGTGGCTCCTAAAAGCAAGGGAGAGGATTCAATTAAGCCGGAAAGGCTCTGAAGCTCTTTGCTCTGTCAGATGAGTCTTCTGTGGCTAGTTTACACTGATGCCCATCGAACCCTGAGAAGGGAACACCAAAGAAAATCATTGTCCAATCTACTCCCTGGCTTCCAACTGCAGATGAGTAAACGATCTTTACAATGTTAGCCATTTTTCTAGAGGGTCAAATGCAGGTGTTGGTTTTTGATGGTCTTTGATCCACATCAACTCCCTTTTCTGCACAGACTTCACCTTTTCAGTTCAGAAATTCTCACTAATTTGAACGACTACATATTCATTTTTTGGCAAAGGATTTATGTACCTATGACAGAATCATATCTACTCTCTTATCTTGAACTTCCCAAGGCATTTCTACTAGGAAATTTTAAAAATAGAATTTATTGTAAGTCTTTTCTAAATATGAAAATAATACATTTTCATTTTTAGAACTTTGAAACAAAAAATAATCATATCTAGAAATGATCATTGTACTTTCCAATCTTTTACCCTACTCATATAAAATATATACATGTGTATAAGCATATATTTATATTCTATAAAGATGAAATAATATACTGCAAAACTAGAGGATTTTAAAAATCAAAATTATATTATCTTATAGTTCTGGAAACCAAAAGTCTGAAATGGGTTTCACTTTGTAAAATCAAGGAGTCAGGAGAGTTCTCAGGGAGAATTCATTTTCTGGCATTTTCTAAAAACTGCCTGCAACCATTGGTTCATGGCCCCTTCCATCTTGAAAGCCCATACCAGCCACAGGAATCTTCCTCACAACTTCATCTCTCTGGTCCTCACTCTTTTGCTGATCTCTTTCCCTTTTACTTCATTCACCTTGTGACTAATCTGGACCCATGTGAATAATTCAAGATAACTCCTCATGTCAACATCATCTAATCAGTAACCTTGGTTGAAGCCTTAATTTCCCCTTGCCATGTAGCATTACATGCTACTGGTTTTGCAGGTTAGGAAAGGCACATCTTTGGGAAACCAGCACTCTGTGTATTATGCTTCATCTCTTGCAAAGAAAATATAGCATAGCAAAGAAATTGTACTGGATTATTGAATTATTACACAATTTGAATTTTACATTCATATTACCCATATGGATTATATCTGTGTCATTTTCTGTATATTTACTTGACACCTTAAGCTTCTTTCTATACAATTTCTCCTATAAAGATGGGACTTCTGACACCAACTCTATGAGTCTCATTCATACGGTTGTATAATTTGATGAGCCGCAATAACACATGAACAATGAAAGAAAAACTTGAGAAAGACCTTCATCATTCTGAAAAAAATCTACATTGATATATTCCTGACTCAACATTGGAAAAAAAAATTAATGATCTGTTTTCATTTTTGTGATTTTTCTTTCGGTTGTTAATGACTGAAGAATTTCAGAGTACAGTACCTTCTTGATTTTGGTATTGCTTTTTGGTAAGGTACAAAGAGGGTACAAATGAACTACAGACTGAATTTTGTAGTAGCCCTTCTAATGAGTACTAGTTCAAACCCAAGTGTTAAAAGATGTGATTCTTTTGGGAGTGTAAGTATTTCAAAAATATCTGTGTAGTTTTCACATGCATCTCTCCCTTGCTATATTGGAACAGCAGAGTAGGCTGCCAAGAAGACCCTGCTCAAGCTGAGTGTGAAGAACCACTCTGTAAAAATGAAAATCTGCAGTAAGGTCTGAAGGAAAAGTGGTTGAAATGCTTTCCCTGAGAGTATGGTTAGAAGGAAGGGAAGGAAGGGCGAAGTCCAGCCACAGTGTCTTGGCTTCATCTAGACATACTCTGAGGCAAGACAGCAAAAACCCAGGCACCATTGTAGCACCTCTGGTTTTCAGAACATAGTTGGATGCAATGTCAACATCAAGGAACTGACAGGATGAAGCTAACTGGTGTGAAAAAACGTCCATCCCCATCCTTCTGAGGAAGCTTCTAAATATCAGTTGTCTAAACCTATTGATAAGCATGAATGCATTATTAATGAAGCCAGCAGCCTGCCTGGTGCTACTCAGATGGTTCAAGCATTTAGTAGGAAATGTTTCTGTGAAGTTCTGCACAAAATAATGACAGTGTCTGTCTTAAATCGAAACAAATGGCTGCTGCAAGGTCTGGGGAGGCTGGGAGAAAGCAGCTGCTTTGCAGAGAGAGGCAGAGGGGCACCACCTGCTGCAGCCAGGCGGGCAGGCAGTGGCCCACTGAATATTGACTCCTTAATAATTCAGGACAACAGGAACCCTTGGCTCTTCAAACATGGCACTGCCCCTTCATCATGGGCTTTTCATCACCTAATGAGCTGCTTGAAGAATTGGATACTAAATATCTTCCAGCAATTCTCCTAAGTCTAGGACTCAAACTGTCACAATGAAAACCTCCTTTGTAACAGAAGGGTTCACTTTAGTGTTTTATCTTTCACTTCTTCTCTTTTTCCCCCCCTCCTTCACCCCTGTTATCTTCTCTTCCCTTTTTCTTTCCTCCATCTCTTTTCTTCCATGCTCCTATTTGGGTCATAAGAATGTGTGAAGTAGGAAGTCAGAAACAAGCTTTCAAATCACCGTTCTTTGCATGTTTCTGTTGTATTAAATGAACAGCAAAGATGACTGCGTGCTCTGAATGAGCCCCTTGATGTGCTCAGTGGTGCTTTTCTCTTGGAGATGTCCTCAGCCAAGTTTGCAGATGAATCCATTATTAGTTTCAGAAAGAAAAAGAAACTCTTGTGTTCAGCGGGATGAGCCCAGCCAACAGGACTACCCTTGGCATTGTCACCTGTGAAATCTGACTCTTAAAGCTCACAACCATTTTAACTGCAATTTCTAACTGAAATTGGAGGTTTTATTGGTCACCTCAAATGACAATGTGAGCAAAGAGATGCTTTAATTTACTAGTTGAACAGCAGTTCTTTGTGTATTCTTGCCCATTTATTAAAAAAGGATTTATTGAACAACATGTTAAGCCTAAGGCTGGATTCTGGAGATAAAACAGTGATCAAAGCCCAAGGTGGGGTTTATATTTTCCTTGGAGATTCACAAATAGTAAACTGATACACAAGTAGGTAAAGGCAGCAATGACTATTGTGTTGGTGCTTTGGAGATTATACACGGGGGGTTATGGAAATAAAACAGGCTGCCGAGGAGACTACCGGGTACTGAATGGTGAGGACGGCCTTGCCTAAGAGGAAGCGTTGGAATCGAGATCTAAAAAGTAAGCCTGTAGCCATGGAAGAACTTAGAGGACAAGTATTCCATGAAGGTAAAATAGTGTTACACACTGAAACCCCCACAGAGAGTCACTGTGGTAAGGTGGGAAGGTGAGGGCGGCAAGAAGGTTGAAAATAAAAGTCCTTGAATGCACTAGTCACTGTAGCGTTACAGCGCGCAGCTTTCCTACGATGCATTCACTCCACGTTCTTTATCAATAGTCACGATTTTATTTCAAACAGTGTGTGCATTATATAAAACTCTGTATTTCCTGGTTTATTTTGCAGGTAAGAATGGTTAGTAAAATAAAAGCAGAAGACCTGAAGACATTGGGTAGGATAGATGGAAAAAATTTATTAAAGGAACTAACACAGCTAAGAGATGTACCCTCTTTGTTTCAATTTCCCTCTCCTCCTATCTTTTCTAGCTTGGAGTGTTGATTCAGGCCACCTTGGGCCACGTGTCAGCCTAGAGAAGAGATGCCATGACAAAGACCATTGGAGCACAAAGGTAGGAGGAGTCTGGGTGGACTGGCATTTCCCACATTAGCCTATGTCTATCTATTTCCGAACTTGTTTCACATGAGAGAAAAGTAGAACTTTATCTCATTCTACCAGTGTTATTTAGACTTCCTGTCATGTGCAGCTGAATATCACGCTTTCAGAAACATCACAGCTAATTCATTGTAGTCTACTTTTTGGGTTCAAATACTAGTGTTTGAAAGAGAATACAAAGTAATATAATTTACTAGGAAGACAGATAGATGTTGATAAGATTTTCTAAAAAGTATTTTGAGAAAGATTTTTCTGCACTAATGTTCTTTGAAAAATATTTCCAAAGATGATTCACACATACTTATACTCATGCTTTTAAACATTCAAAATGAGACAACTTGAAAGATTCTAGATATAAAGAAATGAAAACTTCAAAATGTCCGAAAAGCCACAGGAGACTTCCTCAATTTCTAAGTTCCCACTCTTTCCAGTTTAAAATGTTATGGCTTATTCTACTCTTCTTCTGAGTGGAGTTAAATTGGGTCATCTAATCACATTTATGTATTACCACAATTATTCCAAAAATCAGTTTAATAATTTTTTGGAACTCAATGCATTTTCTTGGTTGTGTCTTCTTTCTGTTAGTATTAAGTATCCTGTCCACTCTTGGAACTCATAAGTCTATCTTGTGTCTGAGATTATGTCCTATTTGCATGTCTATAAGAATCTTTGCATTAGCTGTGGCTATAAACAAACTCTGCACCCCTATTTGCACCTAGATAAAAATAAAAGTGCAATGGAGGAAACATAATTATTCTCAAGTTGCCATCAGCTGCCAGATATTTGAGTGACTTTACAATTAACTAGCATATTGTTAAAGTGTAACAAACAGCCATGATTTTAGATATTTTATGGAAGTTCTGATAGAGATTTATTGTCAATTTTGTTTAATACAGAGATGCATCTTTTGCCTATTAGGTTATATAATTTATTTACTGGAAGAAAGGGATCATTAATTAAATGTTGATTAAAAATTGAAAAATTTGTCCTAAGAAAGAGAGCCCAAACAATCAGAGATGTGATTGTAAAGGTAACAGATGTAGATATATCTAACCTTGCTGCAAACAAAGATGGGATTAACTGAAACAAGAGCAGTATTGAAACTCAAGGGGAAATTCATTCTGAATATGGACGTCGGGAAAGGCTTAAGAGAGAAGCTGGTATTTGAAATGGGTCTTGAAAGACAAGAAAGAAATTGAAAGTTGGCAAATGTAGGAAGCCATCTAGGGAGAGCAGAGAATGTGGGAAGATGCCTGCTGCTGTGGACCCAGCTGTTGAATTGGGGAGAACAAGGAAGCTTAGAGTTTCAGAGGGAGGAGACTAGGGGAGAGATGACATTTGAGACATTCTCTCAGATAGACTGAGGCTTTCTAAGGCCTTATAGGATGGACAAAAATGCAACAAACAGATGCCTAAGTGTCAATTAGGAAGGGATAATGAATGAGGAAATAGGATAGTATTAGAAAAAAATCTAAATTTGACCTCCCAGGCATTTCAGATGACATGGAAACTGAGACTTGAAAGGTTTCAGTTGTATAACATTTGGTGGAAGAGCATTTCACACAGAGGGAACAGACTGGTGTTTCAGGGTCTTAAAGTGTGCAGGAGAGAGTTGCAAAGTCCAGGGGTTAAGGGAATCATGGATGCAGGTCACCGTGAGCCTTCTATATCATCTAAGAGTTTGGATTTCATCCTGAGCACAGGGAAACCAAGGAAAGGGTTAGGCAAAGCATAGTGTGGTTTGCTTCGTGGTTTACCAGGTCACTAACTGATACATGAACAATAAACTGGAGAGGAAGCAGAAACCTCAGTGAGAGATGGTGGTGAGTTAGACTAGGGGTTGGCAGTGGGTGGGGAGGCAGAACCTCAGAGGAGTTACTGTGAGACTGGCTGGATGTGAGTAATGGGAAAGGAAAAATCAAGCGCAACTTTCTTAAACTCTCATAACTAAAGTGATAGTAAAATTCCCAAAGGCATGATATGCAGGAAGAAGTGAATAAAGAAATTGGGGAGCTGGAGACTTAGCTCAGTGGCATAAGCACCGGCATGGCGAGCGAGAGGTCGTGAGTTTGATCCCTGGTACAAAAAAAAAAAAGAAAAGAAAAAAGAAAGAAATTGGAATCCTCTAAAATTTTTAGGATTTTTTTTCTATTTGTGAACTTTAGAAAAAGAAACATGAGTAGTGCTTTTACTGCAATCAAAATCAAAATAATTTAAATCACAATCTCTTCTAAAGACTTCACACTTACAAATATATTATCTTTTAAATGAATTAATCTAACTTAAAAATCTGAAAATCAATACCCTTTGAGAAATATGGCACTTTGTAGTAATTGTAGGCTAATTTAAAAATTTTTTTTCTTGTAACACTTTTGAAAGTCTTTTAGATTTTTTTTTTGTTGATCCTGACAATTTATAGTTTAACTTCATTTTTTTTAATGCTGTTCATGACGAGAAATTAATTCTTTATGGTAGTGGCAAAAACAAAATACCTGAGAACTCAAAAAAGAACTTTTGCCAATGGAGCTAATAATTTTTTCTACCAAGAGTTAGCCAGATATGTCAAAGAACACAGATTTACTTTCTCAGTTTTGTACTACATTTGTGAAATGATGGTCCAATCGATGTTAAAAAGAAAAAGAGTCATAACGTTTGATCTCCACAAGATCATGTGTGACCAACTAATGATTAAAAGTTGTTTTAAAATAATCTCTCACTACCATCTTATGTACAGAAAATTTTAAACATCTGAGAAGCTATGTGTGATGGATATACTCTGTTCACATTTCAAAACAAAAGTTTTCAGAGTTTAAGTAAGTAAGAAAGTCAGTAGTATTTTACTTGACTATTGCTGCTTCACCACATAGAAGAAGAACTTCTTTTGAAAGATGTATTTTTAAGTGTCTTTCAAAGAAGTTTGGATTTGGACTCCTTGTGGTGCCCAGGAAGTGAAATGAACCATAAATGAGACACATCAAAAGTAACTTACAAAGAAGTTTTTTAATATTAAAGTGATGAATCACAGCTCAAATTAACAAGTCAAGGAGTCCGCCTATAATGAAAATCTTTTTCCAACATAACACTTCATTATAAAGGGAGTTTTTCTATAATAGAAGCAAGTGTAATTACATTTTTATATATAATTAGGACATTATTATCATTTCACCATATCAAAGTTCATTATAAGACATCTCCGATACATTTTTCATAGAGCAAAAATAAAAAGAGAACAGGAGTCCTTCAATTAGACTCATATAAGGACATCCGCAGAGACTGAGAGAGGCTGATCAAACAACTTAGCCCAAAAGGGACCAGGTAGGGCCCACGTTGCTTTTATGACAGATATTGCTTTTTTTTTTTTTTTTGGATCCTGCATAATTTCTAATTATAGTTTTCATCCTCTCCTGTTCAATCACAAGAAGTTAAAGGTGCAACATTCTCAACTTCAAACCAAGTTTCTCAACATTCTGAGGATCACTTATTGAGTTGGGTCACTTTGGGTTATTCTTCGGGACACCAACACCTTTCAAATAAGATGAAATCCACCAACTTCCCTATTGCACCAATTTTATCAGCATAACTAAAACTGTCATCTTCCTTCTTTGCTACCTTAAAATGTCTTTAAAAGATAATTAAAGCAGTTTCAAAAGATAAACATAACAAATGTCAAGCGGACTGTGAAAAGGTAGTCACATATCATGACGTGTTCGCATGTGCAAATTCTGACTTGTAGGAATTAACATATCAATATGTTCCGAGTCCATTGAAACAAAATACAATTTTCAGTGTATTGTTCTTACAGTTAAGAGTTGCTTTTGGAACAGACGAAATTTAGAGAAGCACATGGTTGCAGGAACCAACTTTAGTATTCCAACATCAGAAGTTTTTTTACAGCTTATTTAAGACCTCTCCCTGAGCTATGACCCATGCACATGCCAGGTGTGTTCAGCTTGTGTTTCAGTTCTTATGTCTCTGCTCTACCTACGGGATAGAACGGTATGTGCTCGAGAAAGGTTGCTTTTCAGTGTAATTATAATACTGGAGATTTGTCGCTGGGAGCTCTGGAGCCTTGTACAGACAGGGAAAGGGAGAAGAAATGCTCCCAACACCTCCTCTAAGCCAAGTGCCTGGGTCCCTAACTCCAGAGTGAGGCTCTTTCTGCACCACTGCAACAGTGTTTGCTATGTTTTTCTGCAATCCCTATGCCTCCAGAAGATAATTTTTTAGTTAAATCATTATTTCTAGCACACTAAATTATCCTATTTTAAAAATCTTTTGATACACATTTTTCAATTTGTTTATACTGTGCTGTCTCAACTCCTACCTTTCTCTTTTTGTTTAAATAGCAGATTGGTGCAAGGATATGTAAACAAATAAAATATACATATGCTGCCTCCAGAACTCGTGATTCAGAGGTACTTCATGGTTTCCAGGTTTACAATTTTAAATGCAACTTATTGTTATTATGCTGTTGCAGAAATAAATTATTTGGATTTTTTGACAAGTAAAATCTACATAAATAGAGAATTTATATATATTAATTTTATCCGGGCTATAAAGGTCATTTTTGTTGGGATTTTTCCTCTTCTAGATGCATATTACCTCTTATAATACCTCCATAAATTGCACATCAAAATGTGAAAGAAAAACCAGCTCATTTATGGTAGTGATCTATTTGAAAATTGTTTTCATCACTTGAATTACAGCTTCTCAAAGTAAGTGGTAATTCATCTGTCAATTGTTATTAAATGGTTTGACTATGCACTTGTATAACCGTAAATACATTCTTTAGACAGAGTGAACCCTGTTTACAATTAACTTATCTCCCTACTTTCTTAAACCAAATTTAGTGATCTGTAACTTATGACTGTACCTATTTTCTGCAGTCAAGGTTGTTTGTGATGATATCATTATGTTATGGGTCAAATCTTTATCATATAAAAAGGGATGGGGATGTAACTCACTGCAAAGGTTCTCAGTTCAACCCTGTGTACTGCAAAAACAGTAGCAGTACTTTATATTCCTTTTGAATGTTCATCATATTTTTCACAAGTATTAGAATTCTCTTACGAGAAATTATTCACTAGATCCAGTTGCTTTTCTCCTTTCTATTTCATACTTAAATATTTAAGTGAAGAGGGTATTTAAATGACTTTTTAAGGAAGAAAAAAATCCGTTAAAATGTTTTCTCATTCCTTTCTTTCTATTTTTAAAACCCCTAAATAACTATGATGTTATATTATATTTTATCCCAGTTAATCAAAAAGCATAATCTTTCAGGTACATTATTTAAACATAAGTTAAAAGTCTACAGACTGCCTTCTTTTCTTTTTAGTGTATATAAAATCCATAGTCATTAGAAGGGTGAATTAGGTAACTATGAGATTAATTTTGATCAACCTTTATCATATGATCAAACTGTCCTAACACGCAGTCAGTGGATGCTTTGACAGAAGATGTGCAAGTTTGCTTTGTGTACTTTGATTTAGCTGAGTTTTTGTGCCTGGCAGTTAAAATCTGGAATCGTTTCAAAAAGAAATCACCTTGTCTTTGAGGAACCTCTGCATAAACTCATGTGTGTTCTGTTGTAATTGATTCTGAGTGCTTTGATTTTTTAAAAATGATATGCTGTTTGTATAATTACATACGTTTGTTTATATAAGTTTCTTTACCTTTGACTCTAGGCTCTTTGAGGGAAGCAAAACCTATTATCTATTTCATTCACACACTTTGTGGTACATAGTAAAGGTGTCTGCCCACTAGGAGACTTTAGCTAATATTGATTTGTTTTCTAGTGACATTATGGGTAGGGGCCTGTTTACTTGTCTTATTTTAGTTCTAGGGCAATGCTGTCTCCTTTATAGGCTGAAAATTCCTTTTTTAAAAGAGGTATGAATGCTGGTGGGAAAAACTAGGACCAACAAACTATAATTCACAGTAAATCATCTTGCCCTCACTTTGATAAGCACATGCTGAGATTTCAGTTGACTTCCGCGGGAAATGGCAGGTACTCCTAAACTAACAGAAACCTCATATTTTCACAAATCAAAGAAAATACGCCTTTTTCCACTTTGCATTAAAATACAGGGCTGGTGAACATCCTTTTTAACCTATCGAAGGACTGATCAGATGTTCGGAGTCTGGAGTTATACAGATTTATATTTAATTATGTTGGCCAATTATTTTGCTGCACTCACAGGAGGGGGAATGTGATGACACAGAAGAAAATTCCCAGACCACATAAACTATTGCTGTCCCTCCTAGCCATCACTCCCACACCGTGTCCATATTCTTGTACCCCTTTAAAAAATGTAACTTTCATCTGTGAATAGAATGGCATTAAAATAAAATGCAACAGAAGGAAGCTGCATTTGGAATCAAACAACACACTGGAAGTGCTTACATTTTAGAAATGCATTTTTCTTCTTCTCCAGAAAGAAACATTCTCCACCTCATCATGCTTTTAGTCAAAAACCTTAGACATGTTTTTACAACCTTAATTCCATATTGGAATAGTTTATTATATTAGAAGTGGAACTCAGCCCTTTTTAAACTTTAGCTCCTTGAGGTTAATAATAATCATTTTTCACAAAATGGTGCATGTTTTACTTGTATTTCATTCTAAGTAGTGGCTATACTGGGCCAACATTTGAGGTGAAATTAGAAGGAAGCTTGTGTAACACTTTAATGGAGTAACCAAATTTCAATTTCTTGTGCAAGAGCGAAAATTTTGTGAATGATAAATTTAGATATTTAAATCCATTTCCCTTTGCTAATGTTTCTAGCCCTAGGTGCAGGGGGAAATTTGTGAAGGACTGAAATGACTTCCTTTTGAGGTTTCATTTATAATTTCATGCTTGTTAACATCCTCATCTAATCCTCCAGGTAAACTTCTAACTTGATGTTTCTACTCTAGAAAATTTGGCAGACAATGAACTATCACTTAGGAGAACACCTTTTTATTTAACTATGCTACTAAAGAAATAAGTTTAAAGTTCTTTATCTCCCGTGAAAGCTGCTCTCTCAAAGCTCTCTCCCTGACCCTCCAGAGGAAGCTGAATGTACTGTGTGCTCATTAAACCATGTATTCAGCCCTGGATGCAGGATCTTAGTTGAATGGATACTTAAGGACTCACTACTGTGCTAATAGTGGCTTTTGTGGAGTCCCAGCCCTAGCAGAAAAACTCTCAAGAACAGCACAGACAAGTGAGTAATGCTTTTATTCTTTCACAATCAGCCTTTGCTTGTTTCCCTCTCATCCTCCTTCAAGAGAAATTCTTAGCCCCAGAGATTTGGTCTTGGGTCAAGACACCATAAGACAACAGCAGTTCTGTGGTGACCAAAGAACTTGTTCTATTTGGAAGCCACAGTGCCAGCTCTGAAGCTGAGATGCTGCATCTCAAGGGCAGCTCGGACAGCTGTCATGGCCTGCTCATCTCTGGTCTTTGCTGACCTTTTCTCACCTCATTTCATCCATAAGTAATGTCTGAAGTTTCATCCAGTGGCTAATGCTCCTGCTCTCCTAGTATAATTATTAGGGTCTAGTGATCAACCAGTTGGCCAAACGAACACGAGGCACAAGCTCTTCCAGACATTTGCAGCCCCTGACAGATGGCTTTGTCAGTTGTGTTTAAGGATACTGGGCACTGGTTCCCTTTTGTCCTCTTTAAAGCTATACCAGTAAAGCAGGGTGCAGGAGAGAAGATTCAAACAGCAAAACTGATATATAGGGAACCTGCAAACCATAGAAGTAAGGGAAGACAAAAGAGGACATTGTACAAGCTACTGCGTGAGCAGATTGGCAGCATTGTTCAGGAAATTGGTCTTATTAATCCTCCTTTCTTTCTTTATCTTTTATTACCATTTCCTTCCTTCCTTTTCTTTTCTTTTTCTGAGATGACGTTTGCTGTTTCTCACGCTGGTGTCAAACTCCTGGGCTCAACCAATCATCCTGCCCCAACCTCTGAAGCTGCTGAGGGTGCAGTGGGAGCCATAGGACTCAGCAATTCTCTTTTCAATTCATTTTAGTCTTTTTATCTTAAATCCAGAGATCCATTCTTCTAGCTAGGGTTGTGTGTTAAGAAAAGCCCATTTCAAACCGTACGCACCTCCTGGGTTTCCATCACTACTTGCTCTCCAGCAAGGTGTTCGGTGGAGGGCATAACCTGCCAGCTCTGTTGGCCTTCAGTTTCTTCACTAGCATCAGCAGCAGGCAATGGCTCTTTTTCCAGCATCCAGAGCTTGCAGTTTCCAAAGGCACATGGTCTGGACTCTCACTCCTGAAGCAAATCTGATCAGTAACCACAAATTCCTGCTCTGTGCATCACTTGGGAGGCCAAGATATCAGCACTACTTTAGTATCATACATCCAAAGCGGCCTTTACATGCTAACAGACATTTTAAAACATGAAATTTTACATTCCAGGTTTGCCATACACGTTGATGCATTCATTCATCAAGCATTATGCAGTGTGTGTCATTGTCACTGCTCCATTTGGGGCTGAGAGAAGGAAAAGAGCAGGTTCTAGTTGCTGTCCATCCTCACAAAGCTTAGAGTGAGAGGGAAGAAGAAAGATCTTTCTTTTTCTTTCTTTTTCTTTCTTTTTTCTTTCTTTCTTTCTCTTTCTCTCTTTCTCTCTCTCTTTCTCTCTTTCTTTCATCATATGAGACTGAGGTCTTTCTACCCAAAAAGAATCTTGTTCTTCTCAAGCAGTTTCCTCAGAACTTTCTACCTAGGTTAAAGTCTGAAATGGTAAACAATAAGGTGACCCCTACAAAAGTTTTAGTTGAAACTCTATTCTGCTAAAAGTCCCTCAGTAGTGTCTGTTATATCAGCTTTTCTTTTTTGTGGTAGTGGGAATTTAATCCCAAGCCTTCACACTGAGATATTATCCTAGCCCTTTTAAATTTTTTATTTTCAAGTTAGTTTTGCCTCAGCCTCCCAGAGTGCTAAGTTTACAGGTGTGCACTACCTTGCCTTGATGTAGCCTCCTTGCTTCTAGTGGTTCTAGACCACTGGTCTGCAGAACTAAATCACCTTTCAGAACCATTCCCTTCTGGAAAGGCCCACGTTCCTTTCATGTAGCCATCAGAATTACCTTGAAAGACATAGCTAGTCATCACACTCCCCTTTGCTGGAAGCTTCCGGTGACTTCCTGGGGCCAGTCAGGGAAACACTAAATGCCTTACTTTGAAGAGTCTGTTCCCGGCCACTGTTGTGGTTCCTCTGTACACAGTCAACCTAAGCTCTGGACATGAGAACATTGTCACTGTTCCCCAACATTTCTGCTTCTCTGGGCCTTCAGGTCCTTCCACAATTGGCCAACAGGAGGACATTCCTTGCTCCTCCATGTTCACGAGGCTCCCGCAATGGGTGAGCTTCACCCCAGTCATTAGAAAGGAGCACCCCAGCTGTGGTCTTGCCACCTCTGGCCCCACCAGCAGTATTATTCCCTCTTCAAGGAATCACAGCACATATTCATGCTCTTAGAGAGGTAATATTGTCAACTTTCTGCTTGTGGACACCACATCCAGGGGCTGGGGTATAGCTCAGTGGCAAAACAACTGCCTGGCAAGTGTGAGGCCCTGAGTTTGATTCCTGATACTGAGAAAACATAGATAAATAAAAAATTAAAATTTTTAAAAACACTATATCCATGCATCCACACACCATGACTTTCTGGAGGAAGGGGTTTTGTCTTATCATCTTCTTACATTAAGAACTTAGAGTAATTCCCAGTAATTCCCAGCATGGTACACATGCTAATAAATGTTCTGGAATCAATGAGTACATGAAAGGAAAGTTGACTTTTGTTCATTGTTTAAAACAACCTGGTGATAAAGTCATTCTGTAGATGTCTCCAGAACGAACCTCTGAGCAGCTTTGACACCATATTCAACTTCAGGGAGAGGAGGCTGAGAATGCTTTGAATGTTGCTATAAAGAGTAAAGTACAACACACAAGCAAGCAGCTTCTTAAACCCAGAAACTTTGTCCCCAATTTCCCATGTTCCCTCATTATTAGCAGCTGTCACAGACCTCTCTGTACAGAGCCACTGGGAGCCTTTGTTTTCCCCAGGCTTAGAAGAAGAACAGCAATGCTGTTTGGGTGATTGTTTCTCTGTGATGCCAAGATGTTTTAGAGCAATGTTATGATGCTTGGTCGCACCTACTACCACTGAGACAAGCCCAGAAGTTAAATTATGAAGCAAACATAAGCTTTGAAGAAATTTTTATTTAATCTGTATTCCCCTGTTTCATCTACACATCCATCCAGCACAATCTGCATCATTATTAGCCACATCAACTTGCTTTAAAAAAAAGAGTAAAAAGTAAGGCATCTGTGTTATAACATTAATATATTCAAAGGTTTTTACTTTCATCTTGCAGGCATTAACAGTGTGTAAATGTGATGTAAGTGCAACTTACAACAGGACTAAGTTAGCAGAAGAAAAATGTACTTAGGAGCATACAAAAGGAAGAGTTTGCAAAAGGAGAGAGAGAAAGGAAGAAATAAAGGAAGGAAGAAAAAAGAAGGAAGGAAGGAAGGAGAAAGAAAGAAAGAAAGAAAGAAAGAAAGAAAGAAAGAAAGAAAGAAAAAGAGAAAATGGTATGCTTGGGTAGAGGGCACAACCAGGTTGGGAATTATGTAAAAAGCAGAGATTTATCCATAAATAGAGTATTTTGCCTATTGCTCTCCATAGCTTTATTTCTAATTGCTAGCACAATTTCGAAGGCACTGAGGCAGCCCTCTAGCAGTGTGCTGAAGGTGTGTTTGTGCTGCTATGCCCTCTGGCTTGGCTGCCAGCCTATTCCCTTAGATCAGAGCCAGAAGGCAGACTGTTTTCGAATACCGATCACCTCACCCGGACCTAATCCTTTGAGTTCTCTTTGGCATCTATTCCTTCTGCCAGTTTCCTCTTCTGTTCCTCTCTTTTCTTCTGAAGTTGACAACAAAGACATCCTCAGGGCCCTCCTTGATGTAAGACCACTCTTGATGTTATTACAGTGTGTTTTTTTCTGTACCCTAAAGTTGTGCTACTTTTATATTCAGCAAGCACAATATTTGCACACCAGAAGATAAAGAAAATGTGAATATGTTATACAGAGCGATAGTTTCTTTTTAATTTGTAGCCCTCTATGTTTTTTTGATGTAAACCTTTTCCTTTCCTGTCACTCATCTACATACCTGATCAAGAACCTGAAGGTCTTCCTTTATGCTACTTCTATACCTTAAATTGGCCTGGCCTGCCACTTTTAATTTTAAAAATATGGCTGTACAGGATATGGATGAATATGGAATTTCTATGAAGCACAAAACTTTTGAACGGTTCCTGTCCTCTGTGATAGTGAGTTTTAAAAGGGAAATCTCCAAAGAGCTAATTAGTAGACAAGTAGAGCTCAGCCTGAACAAAGCTGAAAAGATAGCACATAACTAAAAGGACCTGGCCATAGCTGACAAAAATCAAAGCTCTGACAGAGAGCTGGCAGTAACCTTGGGCTGCTAACTGACAGGGACAATAAAAAAAAATACCTCTGAACCTGGCGGAGAGTGACAGGCGTACTATGGGCTCTCTGAAGAGCACAATCTCTCCACCCCAAGGAAGCAGTAATCTTCCAGCAGGCAAAACCAAAGGCTTTTGCTGCCCAGCCCGACTCCAAAAGATATGAGCTGGCTCCAAGCAACACTCATGGAGGAGAGCGGGAGAGGAGACCCAGGAGCTTTGGAAAGTTACTTGAAAAGTTCTAGGTTGTTGGCTCATGTGAGAGTGGGAAAATGCCTTCCTGGGGTGGGTGGAAGGTATGGGGCAGCCTGGAGAGGAGAGGCAAGCAAGCTGCTAGAGTGGCTTAGACAGATGGGCCGGGGAAGAACCGCGGTGGGAAAGCCCAAGCTGGAGGAAGCCCATGCCAGCTCGTAGTAACAGCATCCAGCAGTTAGCAAAGGATGGTTGGAAGGCAAAAGAATGGCTCTGGCTCAGGAATGAGACCCCGAGCGGGAAATGCAAGAAAAGGAAGGCGGAAGTAAGACAAAGAGTGACAGAAAGGGCCACAGTAGTTCCTCAGTGACAAAACAGTCTGCTCTTTGATTAGGGCAGAAAGTCACATCTAAAATAAATCAGGAGAAAGAATAAGCATACGATAATGGTGTTAAGAGAAAGTCTTTAATTTTCTGCGAAAAGAGAAGGTTGGCAGGTTTATATTAGGTTCAGTCACAAATGAGACCTATTCCAAAATCTCAAGATATAATAATCTTGACAAGTAGGAAAAAGTCCTTTTCAAAGAGGGACCGTAAGATGTACCTACGTTTATGACACTCCCTTTATACTCCTGCATATAAGACCAAGTATATTTGAGAAAGAAGTCAAGCCCCTAACAAAGTGCTTCAGCTATACCAGGATGGAACTTAAAAGCATGCTTTTAAAAAGCATTCTGCTTTAAAACTCAAATGCTAATAACATACAGTAGGTGGTTTTCATTATCCCAAAAGGTCTTGGCTCCAGACCAGTTCTTCTGGTTCTATATTTATTCTTCCCCATGAAGCTAAAATCTAAATTCTTACTGACATTTTAGCACTTGAAGATATGATCAGCAAACCCAGACTCCAGGGATAGTATCTTAGAGGGGAATGAGCTGCTAGACCAGGTGAAAGCCTCAGAAATATAAACCTAAGGGATTTCCTAAAAATAACAGCATATAAATATTTTTAAATTCTAGGAAAATATATCTCCATTTTCTTGCTCAGACACTAGAGCCTGCAGTTAGAGACCTTATAACTGAGGAGGGATAAAAGGAAAACTGCGTGCTTATGATTCATCTTAATTCATCTTAAGAGTATCACACAAACAAACACACACACACACACCACCACCACCACCACCACCACCACCTTATTCCTGCGAAAGAATACTTTTGGAAGTAAAAAAACTTGGCTTCCACACAGTGAGTCTGACTCTATATATGTTTCTGAACCAGAGCAAGAAGCATAGATCTTTGAAAAAGTTCTCTGAGTTAAGCCATAATAGCTGTCAGAAATATGCCCTATCATAAACTGAAGGAAAGAAATAATTGTCTCTTTTGCTTTGGGCTTGAGAATTAACATTCATTTTGGAGGAAAAAATGTATCAGAAGACAATGTTTTTCTTAATTATATTTCCTCATATTTAGAGCTGAATATAACCTAAAAGATGCTTTAAAACAAACAAAAAACTTAAAAGCTATTGTAAAGCACAGCTTAACAAAGATCTCATTTTGAATACTCTTTATGTCATATCTACGGGAAAAATGAGAGTTTTCTGTTTTCTATTTGAAGATGACACTACAAAGTCACTCACAGTAATAATAGTTGTGAGCCACTTTCTCTAGGAATGGAAAAAGATTTTTGAAAAGCTGTTTTCAGGCCTAAAGCAAATACCCTCATCCTAAATTAGGACTGTATTTGTAATGCCTGGCCAGGATTCAGAATGATAACAAGGAACTGGAAAGGTGTTTGGTCCCTTGACGAGGCTGCTGAGGCCCAGAAGGTCCCAAAATTTAAGCAAACTGGCAGAACCAAGTGTAGCACTCAAGCCTGACTCTCTACAGACATCTCATTATTAAGAAGAAATGAATTTGACCTTTGAGTCCTGCCTAGTTCAACTGCCTGTTCTGGTACAAATCCATTACTGCTTGTTGTTTATTTGTCTGTTTGTTTTTGCAGTTCTGAGCCTTATGCATGCAAGACAAGCACTCTATAAGTGAACTATGCCCTCTCCCTATTACTGCTTTTACTTTTAGGTACAAACAAATTGTCCAACCATCAAAGCTTAAGGACCATCTGTGTATAGCATACCTTAATGCTGAAATCCCCTCCTCTTCCTCTACTGAAATATCCTCTACTGTCATACCCTGCAAATCTGTCTTTCACTTACCCTTCAAAGACGTCATTTTCAAAAACACAAAATGAAACAACAGAAGCTGGTTGACAAATATATCTGTCATTCAGATATAGTCACACCTGACATGCTGTAAGTGCTCAATACTATCATTATAAATAAATGTTGTTTTCATCTCTTAGTTGAAAATCAGCCAGTGTCTACCTGATTTTAAAAAAGAGCTCCAATATGAATCTTACCAAGAACTCAAAGATGACCCTAACAGTCTGTTTCCTCTCGTTTTCACTGGTGATTGTACCTACTTAATTGGCCAAAATACAGCTTATTAATGAAAACTTCTGCTAAATCTGATTAAGGAATGCAAATGTTCTAAATCCTTCATCTCTGAACCTGTATATTTAGGTGATTTCCCCTCTGTGATGGTGGTAGTAAAAAACAGAGAATTAAAAACACACAATTATGTTGACACAGATTCTGTATCTTCGTTTATATAATTTTGGGCAGATTTACCTTTTTGTCCTACATGTCTTCAATGGGAACTTTCTGAAGCAGGATATATGAAAGGGATATATGCTTCTTATTCATTATCTATCTTTCTCTCTCACTTTCTTTTTCTTTTGTCAGCCAGCTCTTTTGCAACAACAAAACTGTTGCTATCACACAAAATCACCATGAACATTTTCCCAGTAGCCACATGCTGCAATTACCTCATCTCAGCATTGATTTTCTTTTTAATTTTCTCATTAGACTAGGAAACAAAATAAATTCTAAAAAAAAAAAAACAAAAAATACTGACCCTAGTTAAATATAGAAACAAAGTCTGGGGGTGTAGCTCAGTGGTAGAGCATGCAAGAGTCCCTGGGTTTCATCTCCATGTTTCCCCCTCCCAAAAAAACAAAACAGACAAATTGGCATAACTAGTGAAAGTTATGCACTTAGTCTGTGATAATGTTTAGATCCTTTAGGAAAACCATCAGCAAATACCAGTGCATTAAGTGTTAAAGATCTCTAAGAAATAACAGAAAGCTATCTAGCAGGTTCTATTGGTATTAATGTCACTCTGAATTAGCCTTTGCTTAAAGTTAACGTGATCTCTTTCATTTATTTTCATGATCGAACTAAATAATCTCAACCTTTCTCCCCACTTTCCTTCTTTTCTTTTTCTCCCTCGTTTCTTTGCTCCACCCATCCCAGTGATATAATTTGGAAGTATGGGGAGTAATGTTTGAAATATTTTAAATACATTGTGTTAATGTGTTTGTTTGTTATGAAAAGATTTACTTAAACTATTTTTCATAAGCCTGTGTTTCCTCAAGCATTGAAGTGCAGTTTTAGACTTGGAAGCTAAAATTTCCTGTACTACTTAGCTTTGAATTAGACACACCTGACAGAAAAAAAATGGAAATACATTTATTCTACAGTAAGGTCTCCTGCATTGCTACAAGCAAAGCAATGTATAAAGATAATGTTCATAAGATAACTAGGAATTATAGTTGTAAAATAAACTTAGGTACTTTAAAAAGGATTTTGATTTCTTTCATGATGAATCTTATTACTTCTTCTACAAGTAGAGAACAGGAAAAATGATTTTTATCATTGGTTCATTATTCGATTTTACAAAACTTTGCCTTATAAAATATAATGAAGAAAATAAGAATCTTGATGAATTATTTTTAAAAATCAAGTATATGAAATCAAGTAGTTAATATACTGAGAACTTGATGAATTCAGTGAGATGCTCTTATAAATAATTTTTATGATTTTCTCCCTAAATAAATGCTGATCAAGTTATTCTTTTTAATCTGACCTCAACTGACCTCACTGTAATAGAATAAAATGCAATACACATAAATGTGGTATAGAAAACTTATCCACCAAGGTCAAAAAAGATCAAAATTTAGAATGCCTAACTTTTTAAAATAATTCTTACTTTCAAAATATTTGTGGAAATTGTTCTTTGAAGTATTTTTAGTTAATTGTATAAAACAACCAGTTGTGTTTTTTTTTTCTCATCTATGTGTATGCAGGGGAATCTTTTTTATTCAGTGTGAAGATGCTAACACACATTCTCATCAAATGAAGATTTCTTTAAGCAAGTTAAGTGAAGAGTTTTCTTACTATAGAATGGAAATGTTCTTTTCAAACAGAAATCTCCACCCATTGTTAGAGTTATACAGATTTTTTTATGTTAACCTGATTCACTACATGATTCCTTATTTAACCTGATTTTTTCCCCTCTGGTATACCAACTTCAGTAATGTGCTCTAAGTAAGGTGCCAAAAGTAAATACTATCTCCATTTTATTTTTATTGTCATTTAATTATTAAGTCATGGTTATTATTATAAGGCATTCTAGAGAATATAGTCACATACAAGCACTCAGAATGATAATCAAAATATTTAATAACCAAAATGATACAGGAAGTAACCAATCCAAATGCAATCCTATTGTAGACATTGATAAGGGTGCCAACCACAATAATTGTTTCAAGTAGTGTGCTTTGCATACCACGTGAATATTAGCCCTGAACATATAAACCTCCAAAAGTAGATTAACTGTCTATATTTGAAACATCTAGTTGTTTAGAAGAACACAAAATGTTAAAAGTTGAAGTCATCAATGACCCATTTTGTAGATATTCTTTTGTTCAAGTTAATAGTGAAACACTGATTTTAAGAAATGGACAATCAAATCATTTCCATGAGCTGTACACATACTAATACTGGTTCAGAGAGAAATGAGGAAAATAGAAAGTAAAAATCATTAAATCTATTTGCATTTTGCTTACTTCATCTGTGTATATAAATGACAATAAAGGCTTCATTTAAAACATCAGGTCTTTCTAGATATCAAAAAGGTTGGCAGCATATGACAAAAGTAGAATTAATAACAGATTGAGTACACTCTGTGTTAAAATTCACAGGAAAGATTATGCGTAGGAAGAGAAACTGTTAAAGTCCTCCCTAAGCATTATGTATGGGTATAGCCATCTCTTGGGTTCCTAGAGTGGAAGAAGGGGAAAAGATTCAAGACCAGAACATCCTACTTAGAAAGCACTTTGCATAGCCTATATTAAGGACATTATCCAATACTGCTATACATATAGTGGAACGCACTGTCAGAAACATCTAGTTTTGCTAGATATTTAAAGTGCACACATGTAAAAGTCATGGTCTAAAGTAATGCCTGGTAAGTTCTTTTAGTTATGTCATAGGAATGGCTGCATTTTGGGAATGGAATTGTGAAACTTGACATTTTATAGAGAGTATGCATACTGTTCAGGGGGTGGTGCAGAGGGTGAATTCAGGGAGAGAAATGTTCCTTGCCAGTTAAGTGAGCTGAAGTTGTTTAGGTTTTGTTCCACACATAGATAATATTATTGGATATTAAAGAAAAAGTCCTAATGTTCAAATTATTTTAGATGTAGTGAAAAAAACCCCTCCCTATGTAGATGTCTTTTTGTTAGTTTTAGGAAGGACGGAATTCTGGTAACGACCTTTGTCAAAGTCACTTCTTAGAGCTAGGTGCATTCTTGAGCTTAGTTGTTGGAGTGGTGAAGAGGGGAAAGCGAGGGTGAAGGCTCTTTGCTGCCATCTCATTATCCGGAAGATGGTTTTGCATTACAACCAGGTGTGTGATTATGATCTACCTATACATTTTTGGTAAAGTTCATGGGCTGACAGTGCACATCTGAGCTTTACAGACATTCTGAGGAGACAATGTATGATAAAAGAGCTAAGGAGTCAGCCAGCTTGTAAATATCTTTTTGTTATAATTGTTAGAAAAGGTGCATCTTGGACTTGAAATTGTTATACCGCCTCTGAGCACTATATATCAGAACTCGTTATCAGACTGACTACAAAGGGGTGGATGGAAGCATAGGAGGACGGATGCATGTAGATTTAGATTTACATTTTGTGTAAATCTAAATTCATATTTACATTTAGTGAGGGCCACTGATGTGCTCTCTTCTGGCTGTATTATAGGAATACATTAATTCATACTTTCTTGCTAATATCTTAATAGTGGAGATCTGATAACTCTTAGAAACAAGCTGAGTGTCCTCTGCTCTTTATGCTTCATTTTAAATTAAGAATGATGAAAATACAGTATTTTAATTGTGACTCTGCCCATATCTAGCACCCTGTTGCTATTTTTGTCTCTGGTGAAATTTATGACCCCAAGAAAGGCAAGAATACATTGTTTTCTAACAGACTGAGTTGGAGTAGCACATTCTTGGTTATCAAAAATATTCTCATGACTTTGAGATTTTTTGAATTGGTGAATATTCATAAAATGTGGATGTTGAATTTGAGAATGTTTGTAATGTGCAGACTATCTCAAGCACACAAAGTAGCATGTTGTAAACATAGACAGAACACCTAGAAGAACACATCCGACTAAGCTGCTTATGACTGTTTTTGCTTCTTGGGTATTTATTTCCTATGATGCATATATTAACTTCTATAAAATCAAGATTATGCTAAAAATTCAAAAAGTATACTAATTAAGAAAAAGAATAATATATATATATAGAAATATATACAATATATAATTAAGAAAAACAATATATAGAGAGAATTTAACAGAAAGCATCTGTTGAACTGTTTAGCGAGGTGGGGTATAGACATTCACACACGTCACATATACACACATATGAATAGATGATTAATCTCTAACTTCCAAAATGGTTCTCTAAAGTACACCACTCCAAAATGCTTCACTGCAAGGTCATAAATGGTATTTACATACTGGCAGTTAAAAATTCAAATTATATTCCCTTAGCCCAAACTTACCTTTTTATTTAGAAAAAGGATAACTGTGCATATGGCATGATATTTATTTTAGGCCTTTATAGTCTAAAACATGGTATTTCAGTTTCTACATTGCAGTTTGGGTGAGATTGGTAGTAAAAACATATTATAAACAAAGAGCTATAGCAATAACTTTTTTATTTACCTTACTGCGACTCTCAGTTACCCTTTCCTCGAGTTACCTTGCTCGTAAAATGATTTTTTAATGCCATTGTGTCTCCAATAGAATAAATGAAAAGTACATACACTTCAGAAACAAAAAGAAGAAGAACAGTGCTCCTAATGATCGTGTGGAAACGTCCCCACTTTTCAAAATACATAAACTACCAATAACAGGATTCTTCACTTTGTGGCAAATACAAATCACTGTAGTATTTAAATTTAGAACTTCACTCTGAAAATTATGTTTTGAGTATATATGGTAACAATTTGCATTTTAAAGTAGTTTAAATACATGCTTCACAGCAGTTATTTTCTCACTTGATAATTGGCAAATATAGAGAATCAAAGTTGAGTGGAGCCCAAGTTTTCTAGGTTGCTGGTTTATCCATAAATCCTATCCTCAGAATTCAGAGGCCTTGTCAGCCTTCTATATATACTTATTAGAAACACTGCCCTTGTGACAAAATAATTTTTAATATGAAACTAAATAACTCTTTAACTTTTAAAACTTCAAATACTTTTCCAGTATAATAATCCAATTTTTAAAAATAATTCCATTAGACAGCTTTCTCAGGTAAAGTTGAGCATATCATGCTTTGCTCTAAGAAATTCTTTTCATTATTTGAACATTGCATCAGGAGCTGGATGTGTAAGTCATAGATTTGATTTTGACAGATATGATTAAGTTTTCTCATTGCAAATATCAACAATGGGTGCCATCAGCGCTGGGTTGAAAACACTGTGAAAGCCAGCAGCTGTTCTATGTAAGGGGCTAATTATGCATAATGGGCATCTAATTTGAGAACAATACAAAGTACATTTCATCTAAGCAGCAAAGAAATTGATGTGACAGATCTGATGTCTCTTCCATGAATTTGTTAATTGACCTTACTAAGTGAGAGGATGAGGAGTGAGTGAATGCCACTCTCTACTCTTAGCTCAGGAGCCAGAGAAGGGAAGTGACTGGCTTTTGGAAGGTCTTAAGTGTAGGATTCTGCATCCTTATGCTTAAGCAAGGATTTGCAGTTCAGCAGTGAGGCATTGTGCAATGCCACTGAAAACCAACTGTTTTTTCTTCATATACTTACAAAATATAACAAGAGCTCATGGTTTCAACACATTGACAAATTCCAAAAATTA
This sequence comes from Hydrochoerus hydrochaeris, assembly GCA_004027455.1. NCBI lineage: Eukaryota > Metazoa > Chordata > Mammalia > Rodentia > Hydrochaeridae > Hydrochoerus > Hydrochoerus hydrochaeris. Next base: position 3,557 of record PVLA01002225.1, on the reverse strand, counting down.
AAACTAAAGAGAAAAACCTTCTCCTTTAACAACTTGCTTCACATTTATGAAATATCATGATTGAAAAATAATTGATAAAATAAATATTTTAAACCTAGGTATAGACCATTACTGGTCCTGCTGCTTTCTTTAATTTTCGTAAATTATTTCAAAGAAGCCGTATCTATATGGATTTGCTTCTCACATTTTAAAGTAGGTACTACTGAGCCACTGACCACTTTGGAGTCCATGGAGGTCAGTCTACATTGTGCTGTTCTCCAAAGATGCTTGGCCCCCCAAGAACAGAGAGCATTTCCATCCTGCTTAATTACTCCATCTGGATTCTGTATCTCAGTGCCTGGCATATATAGTTGGCAAGACAAGCATATGCTTTGGATGAATAAAGGGATGGGTGTAAATAAAATAATTGTGATTGTCTAATGCCTTGGGGATGAATGATGTTGTTGGTAGATAATTGGATGGACAATTTCTTATGCTTTCTATTTTCTAGTCATACTTTCTTTGAGAGGGGATATAGCATAATACATCACACATTGTAAGGTAGAACCCTTAGAGAGCTGAATCCTCCAGACCAATGTTCTTTGTAAATGTCAGGGCCACTTAGATGAAAAACACCTGAATCATATACACTTACCTTGTATCCAAAGTTACTTAAACTCTCTTGGTCCCATATTCAATGTCTTCAAAATATTTCCCTTTGGGAAATATATCTCATTGTATCTCAGTGGCAGAGGGCTTGCAGAGCATGTGTGAGGCCCTGGGTTTGACCCTCCAGCATTGTAAAACAAAGCAAAAAACTCAGCTTGCTACATTGCTTTATTAATGAAAAAATAAACATAAACTCTTTAGCATTATGTTCAACAACATACAGTAGGTCTCACTTGCATTAAGCTTCCTCCTTTGCCTTTATAACTCCACATAGACAATTAAGAGATTCAGATTGTGAATCTGAGTGAAAGAATTCTTAATAATGCATTAAAATATTAACCTCTGCTTTCAACTTGACTGTAACCTGTGAATTATGCATCATTCTTCTGTTTTCACTGATAGCTTTGGAAAGTCTATCATCTGCTTATTTGATCTAGTTTCTTTACAAAACATATAAACTCACTCTTGCTTTAGATGGACTCAGCATCCAAATTAAACACAGTCATAGAGATGAAATTTCAGCAAGAACACAAATGGTTGCTTCAAGGAAATCAACACGAACCTCAATGATCCATGTTAAACACCCATTAAATTCACTTGAGCTACACTCTCTTCTTGACAGGGTAATTGCAAGGCAGCATAGTGAGGCTGGCAGGTGAAGGCATCGCCCAGATGGTGGGAGGGTGGGAGACAGGTGCCCGAGTAGACATAACCTTCCCACTAGGTGGTCTAACTCAATGACTCTCAATATATTTTTCTTGCCCCACAAGTTCTATTTTTACTGATACTGGTTTTGCAGATGGACACTATGATCAAAATGACAGTAGCGTATATTTAAGATGTGTTTAAATATTAAATATGACATTGACGTAGGCCAACCTAGCCATCATAGGTACAATTGTGTACATTATTTCCTTTGATGATAAAACCATCAATGGGTATGAACTCTGAAAGTTAAAAGCAGGTTTGGCTGCTGGAAAAGAATCACAAAATCATGGAAATTACATCTCATTACTTACGTTACAAGTGATACTGTGTTGTCTTCTCTTGTGCCTGTCACCACAAGCATGAAAAAAACCACATGTACCAGTTCAGCTTATGCCAGTATCTTTAAAGCAGTGTTTAGTAATATAGGAAGGCAGTAGAATCTGAGCCTGCCAGAGACTTTCCCAATCTCACTGCCTCATTTGGCCAAAAGGCCTTCAGACAGCCAGTCATTATACTAAGAAATACAGCTTTGGGGCTCCATTGCCTCAGAGTAAAGCAGTAAGGGACAAGCAACTAGTCTGAAGAAGTCAAATACTGTACCTAAACTACCTCAGAAGAGAATCTTGTGAGCCTTACTGTGAAGAGAGTAGGATCAAGTAAGTAGAGAGCCAAAGACCCTACGGTCTCCTTTATTTCACATGGATTGATAATCATAATGCACTTTGGTCTTAACTCTATTTGGCCCTTCAGCTGAATTTCTTCTCAACAGAAAAGGACCATGTAGCTTTACTATTCAGAAGCCATATGAAAAGGCTTTGAATATTGAGCATCAACTTGCTTTTATGGGAGATATAACCAGGCAGCCTTCCTGTGGAAAACAAGTACTTACAGAAAACAGCTTACTGTCTGCATCTCTCCCACCAGAGCTCAGTACTGAGCCCACCGGAGACAAAGCTTCTCTTGAAGAGTGAGAGTTGAGAGGATTCTCCATCTTTTAGTTGAAAATTATTGTGAGGCAAGCACTTTACATCCTCTACCTGAGGAAGACTCTTTGGGGTTGTAAATGAGTCTAGGATATGGGAAATGAGAACCACATTGACCTGGCCAGCCAATAGGCTGAGTGTTGGTTTTGTGCTAGGACCCATCATGAGCACTGGGAGGAGTGATAGACAAGATGGACCAGTCTTCTATTTTCATGGGACTTAAACAAACTAGGGTTGCAGAAGCACACAAATATTTGCCCAAAAGAGCATTAAAGTGCTATTAAGTGAACTGATGTATGTAGAAGTAAAGTTTGCAAAGGTACATGTAACACAGTGATCTGGCCTAGGCTGGGGTTTAGCAAAGCTTCACTAAGGAAAGTGGTATTTATGTGAAGACGGGAAACAAAAGTATTGGCAGCCAGATGAACAGGAGACAAGAGTGTCCAGCTGTAGGACAGAGGAAACATGAAGGCCATAGGGAGGGAAAGAACTGGACACATTTTAGAGAAAGAGTATGATCAGTGAAGTTGAACATAGCATGAGCTACAATGGGACAGATGGTGCCCGTCCTTGTGGGACATTAGTTCTATCTTTTGTACAAGAGAAAGCCAATAGAGGCTGAGAGGCAATACCTTTACAAGTCCACTTTGGCTATGTAGTGTATAACTGGAAAGATCAAAGGTGGAGATGGGGAAGGGGCTTAGAAACTACTGCCATGTTTTCAGGGAGAAATGATGATGATCTGGACTAAGACGGCCCATTGGGAACGGAGAGAGATGAAAACACACTGATGAGCTGGCTCTTTCCCTAGATCCTGCTTAGGCCCATCCTTCTTTACAGCTAATTAGATCAGAGGATCTAAGTTATTTCTTATTATCTGACTAGGAATCATTTTCATACCTAGAAGTGGACTCTGAAATGTTTACACAGTCAAAAACAATGCATGGTAAATCCAGGCCCCGCCAGGAAGATGTCTAAAGTATAAGGTTAATTTTCACATACTAGACAATGATAGGTTAAAAATGAGGCTACATTGCTGCTGCCATTTTGATAAGTTGTCCTGTATATATGGTACACTGAGAGTAAATGATTGCATGTAAAAGTATGATTATAATTCATTTAATAAGATTAAATGAAACACATAGAATATCATAAATAACTTGAGCCACAAGAATTATAGTTGGATGATAGGAATTTTATTTTAGAACACCAGCCCTT